>QFDD01002295.1:0-18569 GCA_006871305.1 Vachellia collinsii | reverse complement strand
CAGGTGCTAAAGCAATTCTGGCTCTGGTGATGATCCCAAATTGGCCTAAACCTCCAAGAACAGCGTAGAAGAGGTCTGAGTTAATCTCACGAGAACATGTTACTTCTTCTCCTAAGCCTGCATTAAGTAACGTGGGTTTTGATCAAGAAATATTATTAATTAATAATATAAGCATATTAAAGTACTAATCATAACAGTATTAATTAAGAAGGACTACCAATCACGTCGAATTTTAATTTTTTTTTAAAATAATAAAACATACAAAAGAATATCTGTCTCAATTATTGCAATGTCCTTTGTTAAGTAACCTTACAACAAACCAAATGGCATTGTAAGAGCCCTCCTCAAAAACCATACAAGAGTTGACTTCAGATCAGCTTATTGAATGATTAATTCAATTCTTTATTAATGAACAACATAATACTACTATATTATTTCAAAATATTCTTGACCTCTGTAAAGAGATATTGGTCAATCGGATTATATATATATATATATATATATATGTAAAGGGAATGCACACTACTCCTTCTACGTGCATATTGAATAGTGCCAACTAAACAGTTGATGATGTCGCTATATATTATTTATCAGGTAGAATTAATCAATTAAGGGATACAATTTGCTGTCGCAATCCCATAATGATGTATGTTTAACCAATCATTTACATGTCATCTGGATTAATATATGGTTAAGTCACGTGACAGTAACATATATGTGTGTTTTATTTATTTTGGGTTCATGCAATGCTTCTTTTATAATTAATGTTTTTTTTCCAGAGCCGACCAAGCTTACATATATTGAAAACAATAGGATAATTGTACTTAATTATAAAAAAACCACAGTTCAACCCTTTTGTTTTGGTCGTATGGTCTCAGCCAAATATATAGATCGATAGTCCCCAATCCCATCATCATTCCCACACCAAAAAAGAAACTTAAAGGTGATTGATTGATCTAATTTTGTCAACAAAAAAAAAAGCGCATACATAATTTCATTGACAAACTAAATATTCAAGGAAAATCTAATAAGGATATTTTTTGTTAACTTGCATAATTTTTTAAGAAATATAATTGAAGTCAAAGGTATTTAATGTTTTCAAAGTTTCAAGGTTTGAAGAAAAATTTGACGTTATACTTTTATATGACATTTAAAGAAAAGTAAGGGTGATATACTATCCTTTAAATAAAGTAAAGAAAATACAAACATTGTTTCTAAAACAAAATTAACGTTTTAGAAAACTTAATTAGTCATTGATTGATGGTTAATTAGTCATCAATTGATAGTCAAGGCTTTAAATTAAAATAGAAATAACGGTGGTGTAAATTAGCAGGGAACCGAATAGGGGTGAAAGAGGATATGTCAAAAATAGTAATTAAATAGTAAGAGTTTTATGAATATTTGAAACCATCCATTATGGATAGAGGACTGGACACCTGGTCAAAAAATTAGAAAAATATTAATTTTAATTAAATGCTTAAACTTCCCAATGTCGCAGGCTAGATATAGTTTATATAGCCAACTATTTTTTTTTCCCGTCAGGAGTACGACCAACTAGCGTATTGCTTGTCATATATGTTTAGCTCGATCTAACATCTAATTTCTTTACTCATGAATATTTCCGCCTTTAAAAATCTACTATGGACAAACATAAGGTGAGTGTGAGTGTGACTAATATATAAAGTTTAATTCTGTAAATAGCGTAATCAACAAAAATTAATCGCTGGTTATCAGAATCCTATGTATTATTATATGCAACTAAACCAAATGACATATATATCAACGTTAATCATGACAAATTCTATGTGAAGTTGTTAATAATATATCCCGGTAATAACGAAGTAATCTGGACAAATATATCGTAGGCAAAAATTTGTGTCCATGAAACACAAACATATCAAAAGGAAAAAGATGATAAGAGTGAATTAATATAGTGATTAATCTTACCTGTAACAACATCCAATTCGTAAACGTTTTGAATCTGAGGACCGAATCGAAAGGTTTGGCCACTAATCCCAGCATTAGAAAGTGTACCACCGACGGTTAGATACAAGTAATCAGTCCAAGAACGAGGTGCCAGACCACGTTTCATGGTCTCATGCAGAACATCGATCCACCTCTGTCCACCACCCACGTCCACGTAATCCCCCTCCGGCGCAGCCGTATTATCCGTCGTCACAAGTATTCCAACAGACCCACCATTAGTGAAGGTACTATCTCTGAAACTGCTCATATTCACGACCACCCCACCAAAAGACATGGACTGTCCGTTCACCGAGTGAGCCTCCCCTCTCACCGCCACACTGAACGGTATGGCCAGCGAGTTTGAGAACTTTATGAGCACCGATATGTCACTTGTGGCCACCGGGTTCATTATCGCCACCGGCCTGTTATGAACCACGTGGCCGAAATCTATGGAGGCGTCTGACAGAGACTGAGGATCACGACTGAGCCTTATGGCTACCTCTGTTGGTGCCTGGAACACCGAAAATATCCCAGGTTGTCCCTCTGAGACTACTAGGATGCTGGTTAGCCACAGCACCATCAACAAAGTCTTTGCCATTTCGATTCACACACAAGTTTTTTAAGTCTTTGTTTATCGCTATATATTTGGCTCCTGAGAGAGAGAGAGAGAGATAGGTTTCAATTGGGCCAAGTGTGTGTGGTGTTCCGTATATATATATAGGAAGAGCTGGAGAAGGTTTGGGCAGTGAAACGACGTCGTTTAATTAGCGTGGGTAGGCTTCTGTGTTAATTCTGTGGGTTTGATTTGTTATGTGTGATTTACGTCTTATATTGTGAGTGTTCCTTTTGCAGATGCACGCATGTATCACCCTCATGCTCTGATTTAGAAGGTCTGTTATTAATTTTTTTTTTATTGGTTTCCTCTTGTTTACAAGACCGGAAGAAGAAAAGAATTTCTTCAGTCCTAATTATAAGGAGTTTTATTAATTTTTCATTATTAGTTTTCTCTTATTAACAGGATAGAGAGGGAAGAAAATTTTCAATCTTAATCGTAAGACACGCTGTTAATTTTTTATCGCTACTTTCGCCTTCATTGGATGTTGATATATGTTATGTAATTGTTAAAGTAGATATATCTAATAAGGTTAAAGCAGTTAATTGGAAAACCATTAAATTTTTAGATAGAGTCAATAAATTTATAAGCTTTTTTGTTCGGAAGACGTAGTGAAAATAGCTTGTATAAATATAACCAGGCTGGCATTGTACAATAATAAAATCAAGATTTTTTTCCCTTGTAAATAAAACGCCATATCTTTCTTGATGATCATTATAATTAATTAATTAATTATTAGATAGTCGGAAATAAAGAATAAAGAATTATAGTCAAACCTTGATGATTTCATTTTAGATTAACTGCTGACTGGCACAATTATATTATTATATTACATATACTAGCGATATAATTTGTCAAAGTCAACAAGTGTTTTATTTTGTGAGAGACGTTTGACATACTATATATATTGAGATTGTTGCAGCCATCGAAATTTTTTTTTTTTTTGCACAACATTCTCGCCTCAGAAAAAACAATTCTCATAAGGGACCATATTTCTATAGAATTCTACCCAAATAATAATAATAATTACCATGAATCAAGTTTCAGTCAATTCGTATATATTTTCTCGGATTAAGTTTCTCTGATTTTCCTTGACCAATATATGATCGATCTTGACAAATATTTCGAACGAATCCGCAGAGAAAAGACACAAGATTTTTCTTACTTTGATGAAGAAGACTCAAGAATATTAATAATTAATAGAGTCTATTTATAGATCTTGTTGGAGTGTTTACGCAATCATCTAAGTAATATTTTAATCCCAATTACGCGCGGTAATTTCTAGCGTATCAAATATTGTAATTGATCATAAGCAGCCTTGTCTGCTATATTATAATATACCTTACCATCTAAATCATACATATACATTGAATTTAAAAATGATGATCTTATATATATATATATATATATATACTCTCCAAAACTCGTGTTCTATAGTGTATTGATATAATTAATTATTTCCTATATGTGAAGATAACATTTCACTAATAGATGATTATTTAAGAAAATCAGTTCCTGAATCCCTATAATTTTGACTCAAGTATATAACTTGGGTAACTGAAGTTTAATTCAACTCAACTTTTTTTTTTGTCAACTCAACCGAAAGTGCATAAATCTTTTATGAGTGTTATCAAAAAAATGGGCGAAAGTTGAAACTATAAGGACTACAACTTTAAATGATTAAATTGAAAGTTGTAGCACATGCCACAAAACATCATTTTTCTCGAATTTATTAAAAATATTTTAATTTTTTTAACAAAATGTTCATTGAAAAATTTTACAAATTGGGTTAAAATGTTGACCTTAACAGGGTAAAAGGGAAGGTCTCTATAATTTTGTTGAAAGAGGACCAGACTTGCCCAAAATGTAGTTATCTACTTATCATGTAAAATTCAAGAATGGAGTGCAGTATAAGTAGACGTCAAGGTTCAAACTCTTATAATATAGCAAAATAAACCGACATTTATATACAATATAAAACTCTAATAATCTAAGTTATTAATTGAAATTTCGTACAAAAACACCCGACTTTATATTGATCGATGCTAATTGAATCAAGACCAATGATGCAGTGGAATAGTAAATGCAAGAAAGAGTGAAGAAATAACATCCCTCATCGCCAAGCTCGCTCCTTGCTTGCCGGAGACATTTTCTATGAGCCCATGGTTTTCAGGTTTTATATTTCGGGTGAATATATATATATAATTCATTAATTCTCCATCTTCATAACGTTATATATTAATGTAACTATATAAACATGCAAGAGTATTGGTGTGTGTGTCTATATATGCATATAATGTTCCACTATTAGGTTTAATAATTAATGGATTGACTTGGTTCGCAACAAAAGGTTGAAGTGACTTTGAGGAATGGACTTGTCCAACCTAGCTAGCTACTTAATTCCACTCTAAGTGTCTAACATGTATAGCCGACCTTTGATCTTTTCTTCTTTACACTTCATCACGTATACTTTGGTAAACGCGTGCGTCTGTGTTCCTATTAAATTATTCACTGAACTTGTGTACACTGATCAATCATCCACATCCCATAATTTAATACTAGCAATATATTTGTCAACCATTTCTAAAATTACTTTCATGCAAGTTGAGACGAAACTCATCTCACATATTTACTTTGGATTGCGTATAATTATTTTTCAAAAGCTAATCTCAATCAACATCTAAACTCTTTTTTCATTATTTAATTAAATATACATATAAACTATATCGTCTATGTATAATATGTACGCATTCTTGAGAAGCAAAGTCTTGCTCTACGAATGCATGATTAAGGAAAGGAGCATATTTTAATCTATGAGAAAGACCTAATTTAATTCCCAGCAAAGTTTTAAGGTTTAAATTATATATGTACGAGATTTGCAGTCGTTATGTCTATCGTATGATCGTTTCGATCTGTATGTCATGGAATATACTGTCCAATCTGTAATTTATATTTATTAAAATATATCCGATTTTACAGCAACTTAAGAGCAAATGGATCATTATGATGAAGAGATAATAATAATAATAATAAGTAAAGACGTAGGAAGATTTGAGGAGGTGATATTGTTACTTTGTTTAATCACAATTTGAAGCATCCTTTCTGGTGCGTATTCGTCTTAAAATCTCTTAAGCAATATTACTGACCGACATTTTAAGATTTATTAATTGTTTATTGTTACACTAGAATTATGTTGCACTTGTTCCAAGAAAATACACTTTGAAGCAGGACGCCAGTACGTACTAATAAACCCTAAAGTGATTGTGTTCAACACATAATCAATAAACTTCAAACTGGGACAATCACACAATTTCAAAAATTGCACCTTTGACCAACTATTTTTATACGTTTTTATAATTTATCCCATGATCATTTCTTGAACCCTAAACCTTATAGTTTATTATCATGATTTTTGGTAAAGTCAATCGTCAGTTTTTTTTTTTTTTTTTGGAATAATTAATTTATGTCAACAGGATCCCTAAGATCATCACTAATGATCTTAATTAATTAATTAAGGAACATTTACCTTGATTATTATTGCGTATTTAATCATGAGAGACATGAAGAGCTCAAATTTGACAAAGTTTAAAAGAGAGGAATGTGCAATGAATATGTATTAAGGTCAACTTACGCATTATGTGTAGATAATAACCAAACAAATAATATATTTAGAATTATTAACTATGGTTTATGACCTATTCGTCCCAAATTATCATTATTTAAAAAATGAACCTTAAAAAAGTGTTTGAAGTTATTAAAGGTCAAAACTTGTGATCGAGACGTTCTAACGCCAACAGAAACATGAATGCAACACAACCTTACAAGTATTAACAATTGAATAATATTTTTTTTTCCTCATTTTATGGGATGAATTAACGTCGTAGTGATTTTACAATTAAGTAATCTCACTCGTTTAATGTTTCCAACAAAAAAAAAAGTCACCTTTTAAACGTGGTTTATGCATATGGTTTGCAAGTAATTTACCTCCACAAGACTAAACAAATACTCATCGGTTCAGCTGAGTCGGTAATATCAAAACTCCTATAAATTAATTAAACCGGTTCAAAGAAAGAGTTGGACCCAACATATAAGAGATAGAAAAAATAGATGGTAAAATATTTCATGATTGCATACATTTTAATAGGTGAATTATATATTCATTTGATTTGAGACTTTTCATTATATTTGCCAACACTCTAGAATCACTTTAAGAGCACTTTTACGTAAGTTGAGACAAAACTCTTCTCACATACTTATCTCAGATTGCGTAAAATCACTTTTCAAAAATTATCCCCAAACATGCTTTTGAAACAGAAAGTTTTGCCTTTGGCATCTGAATAAACACCAATTTCCTTATAATGAAAATAATCATGTTTAAAATATTATTAACCACTAAATGTTAGTACCTCTATTAGCAACAATTCTAATATTGATTGGTGATGCAAACCCAATCCCTGTTGGTCCTTATATATCATTTGTAATATCTGATTTTTTTTTTGTGTGCATATTATATCTGATATTTTTATCTCTAAGCTCTAAATTTCTTTTGGGCCTGATGGTCAAAACGATGAGTTTAGTTGGATAAAAAATACACCTCTTTTGGGCCCACTTCTAATCTTGGATGACGTTGTAGCCCATAAATATAAATATTCTTGTCAAGCCCATGATTGAATCCAAAAGAGACAGATTCCTCCTCTTACTTCCAGTTTTCTATTTGGATTAAATATACTTTTGGTCCCTATAGTTTATCTCAATTTAAATTTTGATCCCTGAAATTTAAAAGTAATGGTTTTAATCCTTTAAGTTTACTCTATTTAAAACTATTAATCCCTATAATTTTAAAAGGTCCCTATACTTTTATTCTGTTGAACTGATATTGAAATGGCAAAGTAAGATTCGAATTCCCACTGAAAAATATGTTACATTTAATTATCGATATAACCTTAAACAGAATCATCTTAAATAGAAGAATACATGTGCTTTAAGAAAAAAATAATACTTTACTTTAAGAGCATATAAAATGTCTTTCCTTTTTAATTTTTATTTTTATGAACTATATAATGTTTTCCTGTTGCAATGGTATTTTTTTCTTAAAGTTTGTATCAATAATTTATTTTGTTTGAATTGAACTCTTATAATTTAAATTATTATAAACATTATTTTTTTAGTGTGGATATCATTAATTTCTTTTGATCCATGCTAAAACTCATTAAGTTTAATTTATATAATTTCATGAATTTTATGAAAAAAAATTATTCTGTTTAACACAGTTCTAATACTCACACATTTTTAAAAATGAAATTTTATAAAGATTATAAATTAAAATTACGATATTTTCTACACTTAAAAAAATCACTTTATCCTTTATCAAATAATTTGCTTTCACATAATTACCTCATGTAAAGTAAAATGACAATTTTTCCATCGTACAAAATGTAGGAAGACTTTTATGTATTTGAATTATCTTTTTTTCACAATTTTTTACATAATCAAGCGTTTGAATTTTTTTTTAAAAGTAATAAATATTTGAGATGGAGAGTGTTATTTCAATTGTGTGAAACGACGTCGCTATTAGCGAAGAGGGCATCACGCAACCAGCGAGCCAGATGTCTGATACGCTATTGCCGACATCAGACTGATGACCGGCGAACGATTCTGAAAAGAAGGGAACACCCACCGCACAACATTTTATTGAGGAGCTGCGTTCTCTAAACGCACCGTTTCCATCTCCGTCCTCTCAAGTCTCAATCGCTCAGTGAGACAGAGAACGATTCTTTGCTCTTTGATGGCGG
This sequence comes from Vachellia collinsii, assembly GCA_006871305.1. Classification (NCBI taxonomy): domain Eukaryota; kingdom Viridiplantae; phylum Streptophyta; class Magnoliopsida; order Fabales; family Fabaceae; genus Vachellia; species Vachellia collinsii. Next base: position 10,199 of record QFDD01002295.1, on the reverse strand, counting down.
AGAAACCTCAACCGGTTCGCGTGCTATACTGCCCCGTCTGCAGTTTGCCCGCCGAATACTGCGAATTCGGACCCGATTTCGAGAAATGCAAGCCCTGGTTGATCCAGAACGCCCCTCAATTATACCCCGATCTCCTTCAAGGTTCTTTCTTTCTTCAATTCTAATTTCTTCCCGCTACTGCCCTGTGTATAATGTATTTTAATCCCTTGAATATTATGATATGGAATTGGATTGTGCAGAGGCGAGCAATAGGGAAGCTGGTAAAGTTGCTGACCAATTGCAAAGTACCGGGATATCGTCAGGAGCTAGTGATGGAGCTGCTACCTCGGGTCGGCATTCTCTGTGTTTTACCTTGCTTTTATCGTTTTTCCCCTGTATTCAATATGGTCACTCTTTTTTTTTTTTTTTGCCCATAATAATATGGTCACTCAAACAAATAGTAAAGTGATAATTGAAGCTATACTAACTCTAAATCTTTTTCCTCCATAACTTTCATGACCCGTTTTGTCGATTATTACCCTCTTTCCGGGTCACTCATATGAGCCATTAATCTAATGTATAATTAGTCTTTTAAACTTTGAGATTCACTTCTCTTTGTCAGTAATTTTCTCACAAATAAGCAAGGACAAGTACTTTGCTTTTTACTGCATTCGGAATAGAGTTCATTTGATATGTACCCTACAATAAAATTATAACCTTTGTCGCTTGCAATGAAGCTTGATTAAATTTCTGAGTGGGTATGGTTCGTCTAGTTAAACTTTTTTCCATTAATATTTCTTTTATTTTGTCAGCTGTAATGTTTCCATTATTTTAGCTCAGGCTGCTTCCTGCTTATCATTGGCTTTACCGTTAAGTTATTCTGTTGGCTGGATTACATTACTATAGTTTACTTTTACATGAGACAGCTTAGGTGCTTTTGCATTTGAACTACCAATTGAGATGTCATATTCCCCAACTATGAAACGTGCCTCATAGTGTAGGCCGTTTCTTTTTGGAGAAGTAGCTTAATTTTCACTGATTCACAACAAGAGTGGTCATTTTATGCATGTTCTGTTCCAACCACCAAATAAAGTTTAAAATTTCTCGTAGCTAAAACAATGAATAAAAAGGATACTTGTCATCTGATGGCTGACCATGGTTGACTCTTTTCTAGGTAATAGAGAAAAAAATCTATGTTTGCATGCATTTAAGTTATTTTGAGTTATTCCAGTTCTAATGTTGAATGAAATAATGCAATTGCATAAATTAACTAACTCTTAATTATCTATTGTAAATTAATTTTTCCTTTACGAGAGCATTGAAGATTCCATACAACTTGATGTAACCTATTAGTGTTTTTACCTTGATTCCATGAATGTGGATGTTTAATTTGACATCCATCATACTCTTATTTATTTGAGTTACACATTTCTTGGCAAGTTGATTCTGTAATAATGTGAATGTTGTTTTTCTACTGCTTGAATATTGGTTATGAAGATAACATTCAAAATACTCCCTCACAATATCTTTTTGATGTTGTAGCACCTAAGCAGGAAGAAGTCAAGCGTCTTCCTGGTGGTAAGATAAAGAAAAAGGTATTTCACGCATTCCTTCCCCCCATCTAATTAGACATGGCCAGCCTTTGGCACCAAGTAATGATTTCAATCATTTCATGAGAGTGGCACTTGTTTTCAGGAGAAGCAGGAGGTTGTCATTGAGAAGGTTATTCGCAATAAACGAAAATGCATTACCACTGTGAAAGGCCTTGAACTTTTTGGTGAGCTATATGTAGTCCTGATTTTTTTTTTGTGGGGTCATAGGCTATTGCGTTATTGATGACATTCTTATCATTAACTCTGTCTCTTTTATTACATTTCAGGTGTCAAGCTCAGTGAAGCTTCAAAGAAACTTGGGAAAAAGTTTGCTACAGGAGCATCCGTTGTCAAGGTTCCATAGCGCTTTTAGTTGGTATATGTTTAATCACTTGTTTAGCATTTTTCTATGATGTTTTGAGATATTTTGCCTTGATTGTTTTCAGGGACCAACGGAGAAAGAGCAAATTGATGTTCAAGGAGATATATCTTATGACATTGTGGAGTTCATTACAGAAACATGGACTGATGTAAGACACTTTCATTGTTAGTGTTCTTATGATGTTGTAATTAAATTAAATACGCATTTCCTTCAATCAATGAAAGAGAAAATAAGAAAGAGTGTTCTCTCATCTCAGTAGGATCATTTCTTCTGTTAAATTCACAGATTTATTTGTACAAGAGACACGAGTCACTGTTCTGATTTGAGCATAGAGAGTAACAGAAATGACAATGCGTTCTTGAAAGTGTTAATCTGTGGAAATTCACATTTGAATTAGACTGAGTATTTTTTAGAACATTTCAGTTACCTATGATTTAGCTGTTTAGTGTGGTGTCTAACTCTATCCTGCGTGCTAGACAACTAGAAGCTGTGATTCGAAGCTAGCAGTATCAACTTGTTGTGCTCAAATCGGATTAAACTAATCTAAGTTGGAAATATCAGCTGCATAAGACATTTTTGCCTGGATCATTAATTATGTTTTTTCTCTTAGTAACTTGGGCTCTTTCATGTTTATTTATGTTTGATCTACTGATAATGTAAAAGAATGTGCTACCCATATTCGTGTTTAGAGGAAAGCCTATTCTTTGAGCAGCTCTGTTTTATTTATGAAATGGCGTATTAATTTTTTTTTTGGCTGGTTGTAATGTTAGCAATGACGCATTCGTGTTTGACATAGATGCCATTGGTTAAGGTGGGTTTCTTTCTGTTATTGCCTGTTGGATGAGATGCTGATAATGAAAATCCATTTTTCCTTATTTGTTGTCTCTGAAATTTCCTCTTGCTTATAGATGAGATATACTTGTGAACCAATTTCTAAGAGTTCCCTTGGTTCACATAAAAGAACGTGATACAATCCGTCAATCCTCAGTGCAATAAATACCGACAGGATACTAGTTGAACCACTATTTGCTGGAAAGTAGACTATAACCTTACGCCCTTTGTCTGATTGGTCCAAGTGAGGAGTTGTTTTCTCGCGGGTTGACTGTTGAGCCTAATCTTTTTTCTTTTTTTAATGCTATGCATGCCGCTGATTTTGTCTAAGTTCATTGATTACTTTCTCTGGAAAATCCAAAACATGGATCTGATAAAAATGTTGTCCCTCTCTCTCTCCTGCAGGTCCCAGAAACGGCAATTTTCTTCATAGAAGATGGAAAAAAGGTCCCAGCTGCTTGACTCTGAAATCCAGGCATAAAAGGAATTTTAGACTGACGGTTAAACTCGGCCATATTAGTAGTACTTTTGAAGTAAAGGGCTGATAAACTTACACAGCTTTTGTCCATGCATCTTGTGCCAGTCAGATCCGTTCCTTTGCCCTCAGTCATGGTCCCTGATTGACTTCAGCTAAATTACTTTGAGTTAATTTTATTTTGGGACATGATTGTAATGTATGATGAGTGGTTTAATTTAGCTACCTTCATAGGGTGATGTTATATGTTGATGAAGCATAGAGTTGTTAAATTGGGTTTGGATTTACGGACCGTTTATATTCAACCTTAAGAATTAATTTTATGTGCTGTCCATTGAGAAAAAGAATTTGGCCATATTGCCCATTGACTTTTGAGTTTTTGCATGAATATGTAATTGTTTTGCAGAGTGGGAAAGATCCTCTACTATAAGCTATAAGATAACTCTCTATGCAAACAGTAAATTTGTACAAGTTATCCTCAATTTCTGAGTGAAAAGCTTATCCTAGACAGTCAAACTTCACAGTGACTGACTTTCTTACTATCTGACTGAATATTTTTCTTAATTATAGAGAATAAATTCGATAAATGAAATATATTATCAATGTCTTATATATAGTATGATTTGTTGACATTAACTTGATATATGTGGTACACAAATTCAAAATGGGTTGGTTGAGAGCGTAGGACTGGAGCAATACAAGAAAAGGTGGTATAATTCTTCTTCCTTGTTTTCCATTGCATTTTAATTTATAAAATGTTGGTTGAATCACTAACCAGGTAAGAAGGATCTAGGGCATGTTTCTTATTTTAAAAAAACAAAAAAAAAATGTGTTCAAATAATTGCTTTAAAAAATTTATATTTGGAAGTAAACATATTTAGATAGTTCAAATTCTTAGATGAAGAAAAAGCTACTGGATGGAGAATAAATAGTCCCTCAATTTTCCTAAACAAATATTAAGAAATGCAAAAGCAAAAAAAAACAACTAAAATTTGTTTTTGTTTTTAGTTTTTAAAAACAACTTATTGAAAATAAAACACCAAACAAAATGTTTTGTTCCTTATTTTTAAAATGGAAACAAGCAGCCCGTAGTTATTTGAATTTATTAAAATAGAAAAGAAAAGAAAATTGAATTAATTGGCCAGTTTTGTCCTTTGCAGTTGAAATCGAGTCGACTCCATGCTGCTTTACTTAATTATTTTTAACAAATGCTCTTGTAGACAATAGTTTATTTTCTTTTAATTAAAAAACTCCCCACCCATGTAAATTGGGGGAGGGGCTACTATGACTAACATTTATTGATATTATATCTCATAAATTCTATTTTATTACTCACAATTTATTGAGTAATGATGATGAATTAATTCATGAAAGTGTTTAAATGGTTAATGGAAAAATTAACTTTATGCATGTTTATCGTAATGTTACAAAAAAACATTTACATAAGTTACGATAAAACCTTTCTAACATAATTGTTTCATAGACCGTAAATTACATTAGAAAAGTAGTTTCCACTGTTAATCTAAATATTTAGCATATATATGCTAAATAAAGATCCAATCTCTAATCCCAAGATCAAATTTGTCACATCCTCTCACCCATATTCGCTAACTAATTTTTTAACCTAAAACTAACTAATTAAGTTGGCAATATAAATATATCCTACTTTATATATCTCCATTTGCTCCAAAAAGTTCATTGTCCCCTCTAACATTGAAACAATAATATACGCTCACCATTAGTCTAAGCTCACACTGAGTTACGTAGCTAATGAGTGATTGCTTAAGGATTGAGAGGAACTAACAAACAAACCAACAAAGATACGAGCCAATTCTGTCTTCTTTCCTATCAAATATCAAAATCACATCATTATCATCTCTCTTTATATAAATCACGATAACGTTTTGAATAGCCAAAAAAAATAAAAGATGCATAATTTATCTGCCTCAATTTAGAAAAAGTATGTTTGGGGAATGAATGTTAAAAATAAGAAAGTATAATAACAGGCAACATGTCACTTTCTTCATAGGTTGAGATAACCTCTCATAAAAGACAGTTTTATTGAGTGCACTTTCATATGTTTAATATAGACACACCTTTTAATAAAGATTAAAATAATTACAACCCTTCTATTAAATCCAATTTCTATATTTTACCTTAAATATCAAACCTATGAACAAAACCATTATCACTGCGTGGAGAAAAAACCTAGTTCCGAATGTTTTAACAAGTAACGTGTAACGTTTCTGTTTTGCTTAGAAGTAGTAAATAAAAGTAACTTAACATTTTTAATTACTCTTCTTAGATCAAGAAGCAACACAACACATCTTATTTAATCCAAATCTTCGCAACATAAATGCAAATACGTAGTAGTTTCCACTAATGCAAGCAAACTTTACATTAAGACCTAAACTTCAACTCAAATATGAAGGAAACTGACTGACTAAAAATAAACACTACGTGACGATAAGGTGCATCCAAAAAAGCTTTAAAGCCTTAATTAAACTACTAATTAACGGGCGTTTTAGTCATTTCAGTCAGGCCCAATCTTTATCTGCCGTGATCACTGGTGATGAAGCTGTCATAGGTGAGGGATTGACAGTTTTACCCTAGGACTTACGGTGGGGTCCACGCACTGAAGCATTTCTGATCAGTTTGCTCTGATCGTCTCTCTGTAACGCAGGAACGAATTCAGCCTTTGTAACTTGAGTTGCTGTTTGAACCTGTTGATGAAATCGTCGGCCTTCGCGTCCACCGTTTCGTCATCCACAAACGACGCCGTCTCATTGCCTTCTACACACCTCGCCGTCTCTGGTTCTGGTGTCGCATCCTCCACCCGCCTCCTCGACGCTGCTTTGTCACTAGCCGATTTCTTCATCTTCCCCGGTAACTCCGCCGGCGTCCTCTTGCTCGTCTCCGATTTGCTCCTCCTCACCAGGTTACCCGCATCATGATCCTCTTCCGACTCCGGAACGTCACAGTCGCCTTCAGTTAATTCTCCTGCCCGTTTTATAGTGTCCGATCTGTAGAGAGAGGAGAAGTTCATAGACTTGAGGCGCTCCAGGAACGAAGGAGTTCTCGTCAACTGCGGTTCACTCGGGTGTTCCGTCAGGTCATCGGATTGAACAGACACTGCATCTGCACCGGTCGGTTCGCAAACGGTGTTAGAAGACCCGAAATTAAGCGACCTGACACGCTCAATCAATGACGGCTTTCTGACTAGCTGAGGCGAGTCGTGAACCGGCTGAAGATACTCGGTTTCTGGAAACGCAGCTTCGTGTTTGTAGGAATGGAAGGACCTAAAGCGTTCAAGCAGGGACGATGAACGTCGGACAAGAGGCGGGTTGCCATCGTAGGGGTGGTGGTCGGAGGGCTTGTTGGGGGCACCGAAACGGGAAGAGACAACGATTGTGCCGATGACGAGGTTGAGAAAGAGGAAGAGAGAAGAAGGAGTGAACCAGCTGGCCATGAAAGCGGAGATTGTAACCGGGTCGGCCATGGTCGACGGTGCTCCGACGTAGTTTCTGAGACAGGCTTTACGGGTATGTTTGTGAATTGTGATTATATAGATAAGAGTAACTTAATTGGGGTGTGTGAGGTGTGAATGAAAGCTTGAAAGGCTTCTCTTTATAAATTGTATTGTAACAAAGTTGACGTTTACTTGATGGAACACGTGGCATGTTTGATTACTGCTTTCATTTTTGAAACCGGTGTTTTTATTTGGATAATGTTTTTAGACATTCTTATTGAAACACATCGCACATTTAATATTTGATTATCTATAAATAAACATATAAACAGAAGCTCAGAAATTCTTTAAAAATACTCATCATGGTTCCTATTTATTATTTATAGGATGTAGAGAGAATATTTTATTGATTCATATTTATAAATAACTTCATTAATATATAAATTTATTCTTTATTTATCAAACGTTAATTTTACTTAATGTGTTACAATAAATATTAAATAGAATAAAGTTACATAACTATTAAATTTGTAAAGCAAAATAAACGGCTCTAGATGAGTGCGAAGGTTTTGAACCTGGGGTTTTGATTTGGGTTAATGCCTTAAAGCTGTTCTTTAAACACCTAGCAAGTTTAATATTTGATTTTGTATAAATAAATAAACAAAAGGTCAGATATACATCAAAATTAAATTAAATAAAAAACACGTCACCTTGTGATGAGCGCCAAAGCATTTTTTCACGCCTGCCCATCGGAGTCTGGTCCACTGTATGGTCAACATATCCATTCTTAGAGTTTTATCAAGCAACAATGAAAATGAATAAGAAATATAAAAATGTTCAATGGTCATCAAGAAATGCTGTAATTATAAATTGTTGTTATTTATATTTGGGTTAAAGGGTAAATTTATCCCAGAAGTATTCACAGAGTTGCACTAGGTGTCTGGAAGTTTTTTAAGATGCAATTTTACCCAGAAAATATACAAAACAGTGCAATGTTGCACTTTCCGTTAAAAAAGTTAAGTTCGATCGTTAGTTGACTAAATAAAATTTTAGTTGACCGTTAGTTAACCGTTTACATCCATTAGGGTTAATGTGATATTACACCTTTTTATATACTTTCGGAACAACATTGTATCTCCAAAATATTTCAGACACTCAGTGTAACTCCGTGAATACTTCCGAATAAATTTTCCCTTTAACCTTTTATATTTTATAATGCCAAAAGTGTTTAGATATCATTTTTTTTTTTTGCGAGAGGGACGACAGTGATGTGGATTGCAAGGGAAAGGGAATATGCTATCTGACCACACCACAGAAAATAATATGTTTCGCAATTAATGGAATATGCTACAACATTGCTGCGCCTGCCTGTTTTGTTTTTTGTTTTCCCTTTTTTCACATCAATCAATATATATATATGATAATATGATTTATTTATTTTTTTAAAAAACTTTCATATAATACACAGGAGCTAAAGTCCTGCCTTATTGTCTATATTCAGAAATCGGAGTGGCCACACACACTACTATATTTCCATTTATGAATTACACTACCTGTACATTGATGTTATGCCTGTATGTATGTGTACTGTTATAGCCTGTTTGGTTCAATTACATGAAAGATGATTACATGTAATCCTGATGCATTCTATTGATTATATTATTTGGTTGATATGGTAATGCAATTGAATGTAATATTGATTACAACGGATTACATCAAATCAGGTAATCCCCATTACATAACTTTGGCTATGTAATCCGGATTACAGTTTATATGAATTAACATATGGGTACTTGTATATTTTATAAATCAATATTTATACATTTATATCATTCATTTTTAGTCTTGATAAAGTTAAAAAATTTATTTCACATTTTTTTATTTTTTATAAATAAAATACAAATTCTATTTCATGATTCATTGATAACATACCAAACAAATGCTATGTAATCATCATTACATTACATTACCGTCCATTACATTCTATTGCGTTACTATGAACTCCGTGAACCAAACGGGTTATTAATTAAGATGACAAAATCAAATCATTCGAGTAAATTGTATGAAACATTTTCTGAAAACTAAATAAATAAATTACATATTTAGAATTAAGGCAAACTTGCCATCATGCATTAAGGACCGAAAGAATAAATAATTGAGCAACTTAAAGATTTCTACCAAACTATACCTACTCAAGCAATTGCCATGTGTACTCAAGAAAAAAACTGTCATTGAGTGGGGAAAGAGATTTTATACAGAAAGAAAGCTTACTGATGATGCAAATGCAAACAATTAAAATGACGCAATGCATGGCCCCGCCAACCAATTGGAGTTGCCCTCATTTAATATTGTTTTAACTGGAAAGAAAAAAAAAGGCTAATAAAGCATTTATTAATCCAGTTGTTTTGAACTGCGAGACCAAGTATCAGCCACAGCTTTTAGTCAATTCCTGGCAAAATGACATTAAATTCAATATTATGATAAATGTGTGTACCGTACTAGCCCACAGATCCCATTAATGCTTAACACACTACCTTTGGCTGCTTGACAGTGAGAAAACGGGAGAGGGGGCTGAAGAGTGTGAAACAGAAACTGCATTTATAGATAATTAAAAGTAGAAATTATGATAAAATCTCATATAAAAAAATTAATATCATAAAAACCTTATTGATAATTTATGCAATTATCATTGACAACTTAAATTATTCGTATTGACAACTTCTTTTAAACTTCTGATATTAATTCTCTTACATGAGACTTTATAATATCATAAAGATTTTATTGATAATTCAAGCAGTTATTATTGACAATTCAAGTTATTCGTATTAACAACTTTTTAAGACATTTCTAATATTAATTATCTTATATGAAACTTTATAGTAATTTATCAATAATTAAAACAATGTGGAAGCCACTCTTCCTTGCATAATCAATTGTATATCAAAATGTTGGTTAATAAATGTATAAAGATGTATTATATTTTCTAAAAGTACCTTTGTTTATTGAGGTAAAGAAGAAATAAAAGGAAAAATGAGTAATATGTAATTAATGAGAGGTAAAAATGGTTAAAATTACATACCCACTCTAACTAAGTTGTATAAATATATCAAAAAACTAAATAGGATCAAGTCACCCCAAATATTGTAGATGCGTATTATAAGATGGGAGGGGATGATAATTAACCCAGTAATAATTAGTTTATAGAATTATTGTCATTATGAATTCTTCTTCTTCTTCTTCTTTTCCGGCCGAATTGGTGGATTTTGAATTGAATTGAAAGGAATCTAATGTGAACAGGTTGAGATGTGAATTTTGTCGTGTTATGGACTTTTGGATCGATCCTGGACTTGGGAGTGTGTGAAGTGAAATCGGAAATTTCTGGAGTCCCATCAATTCCATTAATTTAATTGATTAATCACGATATTAACTGTACATGGATCTGAATCAGCCCTTTTTGTCTTCTTATGGATT
>QFDD01002294.1:0-20875 GCA_006871305.1 Vachellia collinsii | reverse complement strand
TTTTTTTTTTTTTTTTTTTTGGGGACAAAGAGGCTATATTTCAACCTACATGGGAAGCACAATTAAAGAAGAAATAATCACAACAGAAAAAAGTTAATGCTAAGCATAAATATATAATGTTCTAATGTCCATTGTCCAACATGCATAAATAACAACAACTGAAAAAAAACATCTATAATGGGTTATGTGCAAAGACATCAGTGGGCAACTGAAAAAAAAAACAAGAAGAAAAAGACATTAATGGGCTAAACGCATCAGTGGGCTCTTTTAATAGGTTATGACGTTATGTGCAAAGACATTATGGGCTAGGCTACTGATCAGTGAAGCATATGAAATGAAAAAAAAAAAAAATTCGGGCCCAATTGGACCAGACTAATTGGTCTGAAGCATTGGTTCCTAGTCTGGTCCAACCCGAAGATATCAGTCTGATCTAGTTGGTCCAGTTTGTCTTTGGACCAGCAGCTGCAGCTTCGGACAGCACCGGGTCGGTTCGGGTCTTCGGGTTCATGCGCACCCCTAATTTCAATAGCTCAAAGTGGTGTAGCCAATGTTTTAGCTAAAGAAGACCTGTAAACCACTACTCTATTAGAATCATGCCCGTCTCATCTAAAAGATTTAGTTGCCAACAAGTGTTTCAGAGTTATTAGAAAAAAGTAAAAACCACGGGTAAGGGACTGTCTGGGTGTTGCAGTCGATTATCACGCTAGTCTCACACACTAGAGGTCCCGAGTTCGAACCCTGGCTCAGACACTTTTTGTTTTTCTAATTTCCATTTGTCCAGAGAGTTACATATTATTCTTCGTCATCGATATATAGCAACAGTGCTTTTCTTTCATTACTCATTTCTTCCATCCCTGATCACTTCGTTGATTGCAAAAAATTTCATCTATTTCCGTTCTTGGCTTCGATTTCCGTATAGGTTACACTGAATTCCCCTTCTTCTTAGGGTTTTTGCTGCGCAGGCGAGAAGAATTGGAGTCATGGATTGGGGGAATGTGACAGCTGAAGATCTGATCGATGCCCTTCGCGAAGTGGACTGGTCATCACCGCCGCGCCCTCTCTCTGAGTTCTTTTCGAGATTCACCGTACCGAGATCCTACTCTAAATGGAATAGCCGCCTCAAATGCAATCTATACTAGTACGATTTCCATTCGGGGCTTAGTTCTCTCCCAAAATCACTTGGCTTTGAGCTCATTTTGTCATGTTGTACCATGGCTGAAAGATATCGCCGTCCTTTTACACTTCGGTTTCTGTAAATTATATCGGATAGTGCTTTAATGATGGTGATTTTTGACTCAACGATTTTTTTATACTTTATTTTTATTTCGTTGTTACTCCCATGTTAATTTTTCCCTGGCAATGGAAAAACTGTGTTAATGATATTTTATTTTTGCAAGTTTCATTAAACCCCACTATGATTTTGGTTCGCTTGACAAGTTTTTCCCATGCCTCTCCTGCATTCCCTCTATTAAGGGGAATATTGATTTAATTGGCTGATAGATTTGTTATCCTCTCTGCTCACCCTTCTAATCAACCTCGAGTCTTTATTCAATTGATACTCTTGCGACCACAGAAGGAGCAGCCTTGTCACTGATCTATTGTCCCTTTTGCCCCTTTGCTTCCTTCTGTATCGTATCCTATATTCCTCCTCACATGATTGACGATGCTATGTCCGCTGCAATTTAAGTTATCATGTTCTCCTTTGTTTGTTTAACTACTTATTTATAGCTATTTTTTTTTTAACTTCTATGATAATTTTGAGTTTTTGGACTTAATAATTTAGACAACTTTCCACAGCCAAACTAGGGTCTGCGTTTTTGTTTACCCCTCCCCCACCCCCTTTTACATTTAGGTAATACTTAGTTCTTTGTTTTAGAATTATTACTATTAACAAGAGGTATACTTACTATTCCTTATTTTATAATTTTATAATATTCTTTTGTAAATAATGATGATTATGCATGTATTTGCAGCTACCGGACCAACTACTTCCTTTTGATTGTTTCTGTTCTCAGTAAGTGAACATGATTAATATCTATTTTCATTTCCACTTGATATATACCTTCCCTACTCAAACTTTTATGTTTTGATTGCAGTATTGGGTTTTCTTCGGAGGCCACTAGCCATTTTAGCTGCATTTCTTACAGCACTTAGCCTTGCTTTTCTAAATGACAGGTTTGTAAAACAACTGCCTCTCTATTACATCATCAGTTGGAGTTCAATTGATTTCATGAATATTTTAGTCTATTTCCTACCGTCTCGGAAGATTTTTTTCCTTAAATGATTTAGGATATTGTTGCCATATTTGGCATTGTTCATCTGACTTTTTGTTCTGATATCAAAACAAGTCATGTTTCATGGCACCATAGCCTATGGTATTTTGGTGCTATATATGACAGTTTAATGTGTCATGTATCAGATCATGTATGCATTTGTTTGTCTGAGTGTTCTTTTTTTTATTATTATTATTATTATTTGTTTTTTGGAGATGCAAAAGATACATAGCCGCTGGGTATGAAAATGTTTGGTATATTAAAATTTTCAATAAGTGTATGGAGTTTTTGTTAAACTTGATTTTTAGGATCTTGGATTAGGCACTTTAGATGGCTTAGGCCTTGGGGAAACGAATTTTACTGTCTTGTTGAATTGTTAACCCATTAATCATTATGTCATAAGTGTTTAATCCTTGGTATATCTTGTGCATTTATTTGATCTATAATCTTCGGCAGCTTTGCAGGAACCTTTAGTGAGAAAGTAACACGAACAGTTAGGCAATTTTCACCACATTTAGCAGCCAAGATGAGACCTCCTCTTACGTCAGTGTGTCCGCTTTTTATTTATTTGTATTACATCAAGTATTGCTGCCTATTTTTTTCTTTAGTTTTTATAAGATGAGTCATTCAAATTCCAGGCCTGTTATCCGTGGACGCCCATCGGCTAAGAGAGCCATATATATTTGTGGTCGACCTCGTTGGGTCTTTGTCCTGACGTCTTCATTCGGTAATTGAATTATTCCAACATGGATCCTCCTTTTTGTTATAACAATATTTTGGGGATAAATTTGAATAAGCGATTCAGCCTCTAACTTATGACAGTAATGTTTTTTCCTCTGCTCTTTGTGCAGTAAGCTTCATCCTTTGGTTTGTCTCTGCTGGTCTTCTAACTGTGTTATGGGCTCTTGCAATTGGTCTTCTTGGTATATCACATATTGATAAATTTTAACCCTTCTTGTTAACAAGTATTCTTTTTAAGCTAATTGACCTCCCCCCTCCCCCAAACATTTTTCAGCTACCATCCTGCATGCAAGTCTTAGAACACCTAACTTGAAGGCCCGTCTAAATACATTCAGGGAAGAGTTTCGTGCAGTGTGGCGCAATTATAGTGAGCTGTAGCTTACACGGTGTTTACTGGTATGCCAATGCTTCTGCTTTTATATTTGCATGTAGTTATCTACTTAGGGATCTTGGCTACGGATAAGAATTATATGTCTCCACTCCATCTAGAAGTGATTAAGCAGCAGACCTGTGGCTTTATAGGTCTTAAAATGGGGAAGTAGCATATACTGCACATGTTTAGTAATGCCTGAGATCTGAAATTATGGTAAAGCTTTTTGGTCTGTCGATCTATTTTATCCAAAACCTTAAGTTTGGTCGGCTTGAGTTTTGCTTCTCTTTTCACTTTGTGTCCATTATACTTACGAGTCTACTGTTGCATTTTTATCGTGGGGCTGAAGTGTGAACTGTGATAATTATCTTTTGAATATCATCCATGAGATGTATCGACCGTTAAATTGCACTCAATGTGATGGCATCTCTAATTATTCTGTATCTTGTTTGTTTCCTGCAAAGTTACTTGTGGGTTTTGTAGTTTCGTACCTTTTGGTTACTCTTGCATAAGCAGCGTTAAAATGAAACTGAACTCTGCCTCGGAAATAGCAAATATTGTTTAGATTTCCTACATTTTCTTTTTATTTTTTTTTGTAATCACGATCTTGATTGCAATATTGGTACAGCTTTTCTGGTATTATTTGCAACATTGATGCAGCTTTTCTGGTATTATTATTGATTTAGGTGTCGCGGCCTTTTCAGTTAAAGAAATTTCTGGTGACTGGAAATGGAATGGGACTGTCTGTGGCAATTATATCAACCATTGGAGGTTACAAACAGAATGTATATGGTCAGTGATCTTGTTCATGTAAATTGCACTGTTCTGGTTGTTGACTATATCGAGATGATGCTTCTCAATGGTTTACATGATGTACTCTTGAAATTCTCTCCATATTGGCTCTTAAATTTCGTCAGGAGTTTTCAGAATTGTTACTTTATGCTACTTCTGTGTTGTCTTGTTAAATTTCGTAGTTGCCAGCCGTCGGCTAAATCTTTAGTTATTTAAGTTTAAATTAATTTTCAATTTAGTTATTTAAAATTAAAAAGTGTATTTTCAGTTTTTTAATGTTAAAATCATTAGTATTATTAACAGAAAATGCTAGCTCAACAAATTTAAATGATAATTTTGTAATTATAGTAAATGGTTAAATTTTAAGCATGTTTTGGTAGCTTTCAATTGTGTATTCTCTTTGGTTAAAAAAAAAAAATGTGCAATCTCCATTTAAATTTGATATTTGATGAGTAAGCATTTTTCATTACTAACCGCGTCAACATTAAAACACTATATTTTATAAATGTAGAGGATTAAACTAAAATTAATATAAATTTGTATGACTAAACATATATTTGAACTTAAGATTATCAAATATGGTTGCCTGTCTCATTTTACTATTCTTTGAAAAATTTCAAAATGAACTTATTTATGATTATTAATTCTATTGTGATGGAATTATGATGATTACATATCTATTTTTAAATTTCTACGATTGAAAATATTATATATTAAATAGTTCTATATAAAAAAAATTAAAAGTATATACAAATACTTCACTGCCATTACCTGATATGAGCTTTATTAATTTTATTGGTTTTGCTAGTGCATTTCTATGTGGCTGCTCATTAATCTTAAAATTCTGGGTTGAGTGTGTTGATCATTTGTGGTTGTGGGTTGTTAGGAAAAAAGTGAAATTCGGCTAAAAGTGATTTGGATTGATGAAAAAGTTTTAACGTTGTTGGCTTTTTGTCAAAATTTTATCACTGGAAATAAATAAAGATAAACAAGTTATTTGAAATGCTCATAATCATACTTGGAATATACCCAAATTGTCTTGCTCTTGCATGGATGGAGGTGGCTTACACGAAACCATTTGGAATGTATGGAAATTTTCCATTGAAGTTAACCTTATTTAAAACGCTGGTCCCGCTATTAAAAAAAAGGGGAATTATGTAAAGTTTAATGTAAGAAAATTAATATCAGAAATATGTTAAAAGATTGTCAATGGTAACTGTTTGAGTTATCAATGATAGCTGTTTGAGTTGTCAATGAAACCTTACTGATATTAATTCTTTTACTTATGATCCTACAGTAATACCCTCCAGTAGTTCCCTGTAAAAACACAGATAGTTAGAATCTAATGAAAATCTGACCACTTTTTTTTTTTGGATCAAAATCACTAATTTTAAATTTAAAAGATTAAAACCAAAACGTGAAAAAACTTAGAGGATCAAATATTGTATTAACCCTCAATAAAATTATTCACTGGTCATAAGACTCATTTTATAATTTAATTTTTTGTTAAAGTGGATTTTATATTGAGAATATAATTAAAATACTTCTATAATAAACTAATTATTTCAGAAGGCAATTTGCAATGACAATAAACAAGGGCCACAGGTAATCTATGGTATGTTGGAGTATACATCTCAACTTTATTTCACATTGTTAAGAGCAAAAGGCATGGAAAGTTTAAATATACATGTACTCGATAATAGTATTGTTGGAAAGAAAATGACAAAAAATGGTGTGCAAACAAATTTTTAGAAATGTTAATTAATTAACCCAATGCAATTACATTTTTGTCAAGACAATATTAACATATCGAGATCCACATAACGTTAACAGCATTGTCAGTGATCATGTGTTTGGTTTCATATAAAATGTTGTGCTAAAATGGATCATTAACCTCCTAGAAGAAAGAACGGTCTTTATTTGATGACCAACATATAATTATAATGCAACTACGCGTCGAGCAAGGGAGTATGAGCTAGTTTCAGTAAAAATGTTGAAGGTTAAAATATATTTTCATCTAGGAAAATTTTTTCTGAGAAGTAATTTTGTCCTGGAAGTTTTAAGTGGAGCAATTGCCTCTGGAAGTATATAAACGTAGCAATGTTATCCTGATTTAACAGAGAGACAAATGGATGTATGTCACATGGATAAGATGTTATGTAGATGTCTACGTCACTCTTCTTCCGAGAAAACTTCCAGGGTAAAATTGCTCATTTAAAAAAAAATTTGGAGCGAAAATGTACATCTTTCAAGACATTATCCCATGTGAATAAAGATGTGGCATCTTATGCTATGTGGTGGATGTCCGTTTGCCTTTCCATTTAATCAGGACAACATTGTTACGTTTTTATATTTTTAAGACGAAATTAATCCTCCGAAAAAATATCCGGAACGAAAATGTACATTAACCCAAAATCTTGATGACACGTTCAATAATCAATATCATCCACATTTTTTGTCACGCAATAAAAATTTTGGAGACAATTCTATTCGAATGATTATTAAATATTAAATGTAAGTATATTTTTTAATAGATATTTAAAAATTGATTCATCACATTACAAGGGGCTAACCTATTCCATTAAATCCAACCTCGATTTGTGATGGGATAGACATTTATCAAAGGTAATGACATAATGAATGAGAGAAATGGCCTGCAAGCAACCAACCTTCCATTGATCTGATATGGACACACTTGTTTTTGTCCACCGTTCTCTTTCCTTACCTTTTCTTCTATGAAATTTATGTTATAAAATATTGTGTGTGTGTGTGTTAAGAAAAATTATGTGGCAAAAAATGTTAAAAAGATTAGATTGTAAATTATGTTGGTTGGGATGTTCAATAACAATTGGAGCAAGCCAGCAACATATGGACATATAGCACCCCGAATCTTATCTGTAAAATAATATTTTATTTAAGAATGATTAGCGTATTCTTATTCTGTTTATTCATAAATTAAGTTTATATAACATAAAATCATTTATAAATGAATCGATCTGTCTGCCAGTGGCCAAGAAAGAAGTTAAGCATCGCAACTGTATACAAAATTTTTAAAGCATTTAGAATTATATAAATTATTCTATTATAAGATAGAGTTAATCTATATAATTCTTTCGTCATTATCATGAAAGTACACACAAATTCGTTTATACTATAGGTTCTTAAAAATATTTATGGAGTTTAATTTTAATATTTTTTACTTTGTGATATAAAAAAAAAAAAGAGAAAAAGTGATGTCTGGCTCCAATAAATTCAAATCACTGGCTGTTCCATGTTGCAGCTCCCGATTATGGATATTTATACATTATGTTTCTTTTTCCTCTTTCTTTTCGATGCATCCCAATATAAAACTATACCCATTTTTTTTTATATTTTATAAAATAAAAAAACAAGTTACCAAAATTTTTTTGGGAGAACAGGAGAGAAGTTTTTTCCTGAAAATTTTATTGGTGAAATTAATCAAAATCAGAGTACCGGTACACCGTTTGTGTGCAATATTTTGAAAGTACGGATTAGTGTGTGTATATATAATTATTAGATTTTTCTTACTAATAAAATTTTGAATGGATTACATTTCCCAATTTTTTTAGGTATTATTTAAATTATAGAAATTTTATTTTCATTTCTTAAATTAACACAAATATTTTATGAAAACAGAGTAGGTTATTTATATTTTCTTGATTTTCATTTAAAGGGATCTCCTTTTACTATTAAAATTAAACAAAATTGTATATATTTTGATCATTCCTTTATCTTAGTCTATCTAGGTTGTTTCAAACATAGGAATGATCAAAACATAAAACGTGTGTAAAACGTGTATCAATCAAGATGTTCAAGGCATTCTTTAAGGTTAATTTCTCTGGCCAATTAACTTAAAGATTGGTACTTTAGCCAAAATTAATTATTGATGAATGTGTCAACTTGAGAGAGAGAGAGAGAGAGAGAGAGAGAGAGATAAGAATTCAGAAAGCGTGGAAACAGATGATATGACGGTGTGAACACAACCCAACTCCAGAGAATAATAACAAAAGATGAGATATTTATGAAGGAAGAAGAGGCTGACGAAACTTGTGAGAATATATTTACGAATGGAGGAAGAGTATTTGAGGTGGGCAGAGGCTCTGGCTTCTGCATGGGGCTTCATGTTGTTGGTGGGTCTCATGTGTTGCTGTCTCAGCACCAAGCCTCGCCATGACGGCGGCGATTCCATCTCCGGCAACGGCGGCTGCACCTGTGACGGCGGCGGCAATACCTGTGTTTGAAGCTCTCCTTCCTTCACTTGGGATGGCGCTGTGTTTGCTGTATATAACATGAGTTTTGCAGACTGGTTTGTTCATATTCATTCATTTATTATCAGGAGGATTAGTTATAGCTATACAAGATTTAGCTGGCATTGATGGAAATCTTGGTGGTTAAGTAATGGACTTGCAGATATATATATATATATGTGCATAATTAACTTTGATTCTAAATTTGGAGTTTCAGTTTGTTCCTGTTTACTTAACAGTTGGGGTTGATTTCTGTGTTTGGGTTATTCTTTTCTTCATTGCTTTCCGTCCATCAGAAGAAGCTGGAAATTAAGCGAACCCCTCATCTCTTACTGTATGTATCCTTCATTAACTCTTACTTAACATATGCTCCCAAATAAAAAAACACTTGATTAACATAATTAGTGACGATTTTTAGGTTGAATGAAATGAAGTTATGGTCTCTCTCTCTCTCTCACACACACACAAGCCATGAATTGGTAGATGGAGAATTTGATTAGTTTGCAAAACAGCAATGCAACTTTTTTCCACCGAAAAGAAAGAAAGAAAGAAATAATATAGGGTAGATTGACCCCGCTTCTTCTCAAGTCTCAACCACTCACCCCACCAAATTTTTAGGATTATAGAATGCTAAATACTTTTCACCAAGCTTAATTAACAAAATCTATGTATTTCGAAGTATAAGATTCCATAAAAAGCTTTTTGAACTTCTGGCGACCATAAAATTCCAATAAAAGGAACTACAAGATACTATTTAATTTTCAGGATTTGAAAAAATTGCAGTAACTCCAAATTTTTAAATTTAGATTTAATATTCAAATAAAATTTAGGTCAAATTCCTTATATCCACTATATTAAATTCTACAATCATACATGGATACATTTTCTATTTTTTCATGTGAATTAATAATTAAATAATAACATTTTAAAAATAGGACACATGACAATTTGTGATTAGAGAACTTGAGATAATGATATAAAAAAACTTGATCTACATATGTTCTTTAATATTTTTTTGATAATCATATTTCAATTTATGAGCATTGATCAAATTTCATTTCTCATATTTATTTACGAGGATGTTAATCAATTTAAAAATATTCTCAGTATGCATGTTTACTTTTTAATGACCGGATCTAGCTCGCTTTATAAATTCGAGTATATTCTTCTTCAAAAAGAACCGGCCGCGCAATTACATGGTCGGCCCTTGGAATCCAAATCATTGTTTTTTTTTTTTTTGGGGGGGTGGTTTTTGGTTTTCAGAAGGAAGGGGATATCTAACACAGTTTTTTTTAGGTCAAATGTTTGTGACCCTACAGTTAGCCAAGGGGACTTTCAAAGAATATTTGTGAACCAGGAGTTAATGGAATCAAAAGCTGTGTTATTTGTAACAACTTGAATATACATATGTACCTGAATCATATATTTGTGGGCTTTTAATGTCTTTCTTTTTTCAATCCAATGGTCCTTTAAGCGTCATTCTCCCTGGAGGCAATAATTCAAATGAGTGATGAAATCCAATCATCCAAAAATAAAATCCTTACCCCCGCTCACTGTCATACATAAGCTCTGGGCATGGTAAATTATACTACTCTTCTGACCTTCTTGGGGGAAATTAGGAATGCAAAAACATGCAAGAGGCTAAAATTATTTTGAACCATCCAAAGCAACTCAATGCCTCCTCAAAACAGTTGTTCAAAATCAATAATCTACTCCAGCACTTGCTATCATCATAAGGGAACAACGGTTATGAATGAATCCTGAACACGACAGGGCCTCACCACTCGTAATTATAATAAAATGTGACAAAAAAAAATAGTCCTAAATCATGTCTCGATAAATTTCTTCAGATTCTTCAGCCACATGGAGTATTCTTTGCTATCTTTGTTGACCATGTATTCATGCATAAAGTTAGTTGTGCTGGGTTTGATCCCTCGTATCTCAAGATACTTGTGGAACGCCTTTTGCAAATTTTCATCCAAATCACTGTAGAAAAAGTGTAATTGAACCTTCAGCAACAAGAAAATGGCAAATTACAGAAAAGGATTTAGAGAATGTCGTCTATGAAGGGGTAGACGAGAGCTTACTGAAACTCAGGTCCCTCGTATGCAAGCTGGTCTTCTGATTCTTCGGACTGTTTTATGGACAAACTATCGATGGAAATCTCATCAGGAAATGCAGTCACACCAAACTCCAGAGTGACCCCATTCTTTTTGGAAATATTTACAACTAAAGGAATGCTAGATTCATCACGATTCTCCTCCTCATCATTGCCCACATCCTCCCCTTCTTCAGCTGCTACATTGGGGATGTCAACTTGCACAGTGATGGTTTCATCTTCATATTGCCTCTTAAGGAGTATGGTTCTCTCGCCAGGATTGTCTTCAATTGAAAATGGAAAATCATTTGGCACTTCCTCCGCCTAAATAAATGTTTGGACAAAAGGAAAGGCAACAAAATCAATAGGTAAGCAGACATCATCACAAATATCACATTAAAAAATGTTCTCTGCAAAACCGATCCCATAGCATCCCCACAATGGCTGCATATGATATTCCTTCATAAAGAAACAACTGTTCTTTTTTCTTTTCTTTGATTAAAAAAAGCAGAGTACGGGTAATCAGTAAAAATGTAAAATTTGCTGGTAGGTTATAGATTAGCATTAGAAGTTGACTATTAAAGCAGCTAGAGCCTAATATATTCAGGTAGTCGTAAAATTACACGATTTCTAAGATTCGTTCAATATTTCAATACAAAAATAGAGACAAATGAAAGAGTCATTGTATCCTTTGCCAGCTGCACCTCAAGGAAAAAAAAGTTGAAACATATGCAGCAACTCCTAAAAGTACATCTTTGAAGACAATCGCATCACTAACCTTTTCTGAAAACATATCTTACAAACCTAAACAAAGACCAACACATTTGAACAGCAAAACGGCAAATATATCAGAAAATAACATAATTTAACCACAAATAAACAAACTTACCTAAATTTCTAAACTGACTTCCTACATATTTTTCTCACTTGCCAATTTAATAATGAAATTCTTTTTCTCTTTTGCTTTTTTTTGGTGTGGGGGGGGGGTGGGGGCGCAAAAGATTTACTCTCACGTCTGTGAAAGAATGTTTAAATGATAAAGACTGCAGATGAAAGTTATAGCACCAAAGTGATCAGTTCTTTCGTCAACTTGCGATAGAGATGATTTCACTATTTGACACATTCTAGAAACATGAGGAAAAAATTGACTTGCAAATAACTTCCTGAAAATTTGCTAGCGAAATTAGAATAGGTAGATTATAAACATGATTGCTGCAGAGTAGTAACCTGATTAATAATTGTCGGGAGAAAAATGCTAGAAGGTGATTATTTAAAAATATAAGAAATGCAACTGTTACTCACTTCATGATCCTCCTCCTCGGCGCATTGAATCTCCGTATCAAGGACTCGAAGCAGATTTTCATCGGCGCTCGTCTTTGTAGTAAAGGAATTGACCAAGCGCACAGAGGGTAGCAGGATTCTTTCAAATAGACGATGATTGAGTCCAGCCGTACGAACAGCAGAGGCAGCGTAGTCGAAGGTTCTAGGAGAAGTCATGGCCCGAAATGCTAGAGGCAATACCGACGAGGATGCGCGGCGGAGCATGGAGTACATGGCCATTTCTGAGTCGAGGAGGGCTCTTGAGGAAGAGGAGAAAGGCGCAAAGGGTTTTAGCGCGACTGGGTTAGGGTTTTAGGGTACTGTGTTCCTGGCTTCTGGCTTATAAGCTCCATTCATCACGTGACACTCACGTGAATGCCGCGTTTATGTTTAATGCTGTTATTGACCCAATTACACGTATGTTTGCCGCTATTGGCCTACCGGCATTAACGTTAACTTCAACTAAGCAAGATAAAAATCCTATATACTACTAACTCGGTAGATAGTAAATCGTATTAAAAAAAAAAAAAGTAACTTTTACAATTATGTACATTAGTTGTGAGAGAATTTCGATGCTTGGATTGAGTTCTAGAGCTGAATTGAGATATATCAATCATTACAATATGATTTATTAATAGTATTGAAATAAAGATTTTTACTTTTTTTTAAAAAAAAAATTGCCACTTTTTTCTTTCTTTAATTGAGGCTGAATTGGAAAAACTCAATCTGTTGTGAGGAGGAACAATCATTTTATTTTTCTTAAGTATTAATTTTTTTGTCATTTCAAATTTTATCTAAAAATTCGTAATGATACATAAAAATGATGTCCATGTTCTATCTATTTATTTATGAGTAGTGTAATGACTTTTTTCTTTAGAAGTTTCAACATGAAATTGGGATCAAATATCAATGTTAGTATCAATATATTCGTATTATTATTTATATGAATTATAAAATATATAAAAAGTTACATTTTTTGGTCAAATGAGAATTGGAATTATTATTAATATATTTGGCCTAAGTAGTGAGCCCCTCTAGGGTGTAATGTTGGGACCGGAACCCCAACATGAAAAGATGTAAAATGCAAGGTTTTTATTTTCCAGTTAAAGTACAGTATTTTTTTTATTAGAGGTAATCATATTTACAGCATTATCAGATACTAAATGTAAACATCTCTCATAACGATATTTGAACTTTAATTTATCATATTATAAGGAATTAATCCTTTTCACTAATCTCAATCCCTTGTTAGTTTATAAACTTGTAATCTACGTCATTGCTTAACCTCAAAATTAGTGCAGTTTGTTTCATCGGCTTCTATATTCACATGCGGGCACATTATCAAAGAGACATTTATATTTTCCTATTAAAAGTTAGCAAATTGCAATATGATTAACTTTTGTAGCTGTCATTTGACTAGATAATCTCTCTCTATATATATAATTTATAAGGAAATGTATTATTTAAGGGTTATATAGTTCACATTAAACTCCATACAATTGTTAGGAGTTACAATGACTCTATTTGTATTAACGTACGTAAATAAATACAAAGCTTTTTTTATATAGTTACTTTGTAAATTATAAATTACATTAAAAAATTAATTTTACCGCTAATCTAGAGGGGTCTAATGTAATCTTTCAATAAACCATGCAGTAATTGAAAGAGTAACCACATCAGTCATCCAGTAACACAAACAGAAAAACTGTTGCAGGCAAGGATCAAACATATTTAAGGACAGGGTTTTGGTGACAAATTGAACAGAGTCGACAAATCTCCGCTTTCCCAGAGCACCCACCCCTACACACTCTATAGGCCAAAACACACTTCACTCTTATTCCTTCGACTTCTCCGATTGGCCACTCAGCCTCCGGGTCAGATCTCACCATCCCAGAATTCCTCAACAGATCTGTAGACTCCATAAGTTTCATGGACAAATATAGTAGCCCTGAATAATCTTGCCTGCAACATATGAACCACTGTCACGATAATACGACTTTATATACCATACTTGTTATCACATTCTCATGAATTATTATCAATTTATGTCTTGAAATAGCAAAAGGAGTGAGGAGGAACATAACAAATTAACCTGGGGAATCCCAGAAAATTTCTCAAGCAAGTCCTCAGGTATAGACCAGTCAAAAACATCAAAGTTCTCTTTTATCCTTGCTTCATTTGTACTCTTGGGAAGGACGCTATGACCCATTTGCAGTCCCCAGCGAAGAGCTACCTGTGCAGGAGTCTTGCTTAGTCTCTCCGCAACCATATTCAAGATCGGATGCTTCAGAACATCACTCTGAAGCCAGGTTGTCCCGGGAGAACCTAATGGTGAATATCCCTAACCATATGCAATTTGAAACTCAGTTTAAGGAATAAAACTAGTTTTTAAGGCCAACTTGCCAACTCGTAAAAATTTTAACATAAATGAGAGCCACTTCTCAGGCAGATTTATAGAAGGTAACTCAAAATTAGTGAACTTAACAGAGAGGTGTACACCCTTGGACTTGCAGAAATCCCGCAACTTGTCCTGCCGCCACGAAGGATGACACTCTACTTGGTTGACTGCAGGAGGTATGCGTGCTACCTCCAGCAAGTCCCCCAGCTTCTTGGATGAGAAATTGCTTACACCTATAGCTCGAGCCTTGCCAGAGTCGTAGAGTTCTTCCATTGCCTTCCATGTGCTAGGAATATTCGGAGGCACAAGATTTTCAGGACCAAAGCCCACAGATCCCTTCTTCATGGAAGCTGGAAAGTGGATCTTAAAAGGCAAAATTATCAATTTATGATTGACCATATCACAAATCAGCATTATTGGAATAAAGTACGCTAAATGCATAGCAGACGATCTCATAAAAAATCATGTCTGACAAAACATGCTGCATAAGGACTAGGTTCGGTGATGTTTTGTAATACTTTGATGTTAAGAGAAGGAAAAAAGGAGAAGCCCCCCCCCCCCCGGGTGCGTAAGGCATATTTCGCAACATTGTGAAATCTATGTGGCAAACTGTGGTTACAGCAGATAAAGATAAGTTCCTTTGCGAATTTGAAACAACATTAAATCTAGGCAAAATAATAAACATGGATAACCTAGAGAATAATAGATACTCTGATCAAGTGATACTACATACAAGGTATAAATCCACATAATCAAGCTGCAAGTCTCTCAAAGTTCTGTCCAATGCTTTTGGCACATCTTCTGGATCGTGATCAGCATTCCTGTAAATACCCTAATTTCAGCCACGGGCAATCCTTTGTTCTAGACAAGGTTAAATTCTCACAATAGCCATGATTTTACATGCATCACATTGGCATAAAGGGTGAAACCAAATGAAATTTAATCAAAAACTAGAACAGACCAGAGTTTAGAGGTAATCCACAAATCCTCACGTTTCACCACACCTTCCTCAAACAGCTTCTTCAGTACTGAGCCAATCTGCAGGGGCAAGATTGAATCATTTGCAGTTGAACCATGACACGAAAGTTAAACGAACTATGGCTTTACATCAATTCTTTTAATTACCTCCTGTTCGTTACCATATATCTGAGCACAATCAATGTGCCGGTAACCAGCCTGTAATTTCCAAACAAAGCTATTTAGTTGAGTGACAAAACACTAATGGGATGTTGACACAGAAGCAAAAGAGAATTGTGTACACAGTCACCCAGTCATCATTTTCTATCATCTTTATGATCATATTCATCGCATACGCTCCAAAAAAAAAAAACACACACACACACACACAAGTTGTATTGTTCTTTTATAAAATAAAAAATGAAAGCATAAATAGATACCATCAACCTGCTTTATCCCTTGGGCCAGGGAGGAAAACCATATCCATCCGCAATTTTTCAATCCAACCCCTTTTCGAATCTACAGTATTGTAATTTTTTAACACTGAGACATCCTCATTACAAGTTCTCAAGGTAGAAATGAAAAAATTACGAGCGTAAAATACTATCAAGTAACAATCTGCTGAACCCTCTGAATAACATCCATGGTTGCACACTTTAATTCCCTATCGGCGAAGTAAACACGAATGAGAACAGCCCAACACCTCAAATTTCACGCATTCAACCACTCGAAAGCTCTAAAAAACAAAGGAATAGTAGTACGATATTGAGAGCAGAGCATGAAGAAGTGAAAATGGACCTTGATGGCAACAGCAACGGCGTCGCCAACGAGTCCGGCAGAAGACTGCCATGTTCCCAGGCCAACGGAAGGGATCTGAGCTCCAGTGTTCAATGGAAAGAATCGGATTGCGTTGCTCGCCATTGTTTGCTTTTCTATTCACACACAGGCTAAATGAAAGCAGACGAGGAAAATATGAGGAGGAGGAGCGGTTTCAGATTCAGTTCCCTTGCAACTTCAGAATTATTTAATAATGGTTCATAGAATTGATAGAAATGCAATAGAATGTAATAATGGAAATGTAATGTAATGATGATTACATAGCATTTGTTTGGTATGTCATCAAGAATCATGAAATAGAATTTATATTTTATTTATAAAAAAAAAGTAAAATAAACTTTTTAATTTTATCAAGACTAAAAATGAATGATATAAATGTATAAATACTGATTTATGAAACATACAAGTACCCATATGTTAATTCATATAAATTGTAATTAGGATTACATAGCCAAAACTATGTAATGGGGATTACCTGATTTGACGTAATTCGTTGTAATCAGGATTACATTTGATTGTATTACCATATTAACCAAACAATGTAATCAATAGAATGCATCAGGATTACATGTAATCCTCTTTCATGTAATTGAACCAAATGGGTTATAAATATTATACAGTACGTTTTGATAATGAAATCTCTTGCTTGGATCTTAAAGGAATTCTCCATACCATGACGCTTTTCCCGGTTTAATAATAATAATTTACTCCCACGTGTACCCTTTAAATCCCTCTTACCAAACAGTTATTAAGAACCATGATCATGGCTACATTTCATCCTTTTACTTGCTTTTTAGTGGCATATTGTCTTTCCGGCTTTGTCTGATTGGAGGTTATTGGAGGGGAGGAATGCGTAGGTTAGAGTATGACAGAGATGGTTCAAAAAATGAGGGGTAGTGGGGTAACATTTTTTTGTCATTTTCCTCCTTCCTCCCTTTCTCTCTTTCTCTAAACCTTAAAATTGGAGTTTTTCTTGGAGGTAAAAGAAAATTGTTATTTGAACTTGACTGAATTACCCATTTTTTCCCATGGAGCCTTCGGACAACAATACGGATGTGGTTGTGGCGAAATCGCTGTCTGTGGATACGATTATTACTTTCAACAATGGTTTAAAAAAACTCTGCGATAAGGTGGTGCAGTACAATAACATGAAGTCTGCTGAGATTGTCTGTTCTGATAATTCAGATCCTGGGTATTTCAGAAATGGTCCCAAAAGGTTGGATTTTTCAATAGATGGGTATCCTAGGAATGAGGAATTCAAGACACCAAAGTGGAAGTCAGGTCTGGGTGTGAGTTTGATCTGAACTATGGCACTGAATTGAGGAACAACATGCTAATCAAGAAAAAGGAATAACCAGAAGCACTGAACCCAGAAGGACACCAAATGTTTCTTTCACCAAATGCTAAGTCAGTTGGGGTTGACACCAAATGGTTTTCACAGTGAGGGGTCATGGAAGCCAGAGAGCTTAAACAGTGAAAAAATTACAAGTGGCTCTCAGGATTCAGAAGACAAGAGTGATGAAAGCAGCACAGACACTGATGCTTATCCGTTATGCCATGTGATTGCATTAATGACAAAAACAGCCATGTTTTAATCCATTACTTCAATAACAAGTTGATTTTCCTGTCCCTTAATTTCAACCAATCTACGTCATTCAAGTTTGTTCTATGTTGATTACTCATTATCAGACAACAAAATGTACCATGGAATGTTTCTACATCACAAGATTCACGTTTTAGATATATAAAATATGTAACATATTGTTCACCCAAAAAAAAAAATGTACGTAACATAGTTTTGGGAGAGCCTGTTCTGAATGTCTAGTATGTTTCCTTTAATTAAATATCAGAAGAAAATCTGAACTCTTGCTTCTGCTTAGGTTAATCACAGTTATTTCAACTTGGATCTTCTCCAACATGGTAATTTTGGAAAGAAATGCAGTAATTAGAGGGTAAATAAGATTTATTTTCAACTCATTGAAGTAACAAAGATTTTTTTTATCTAAAAGATCCTTTTTTTTTTTTGCCAAACTGATCAAAAAGATTCAGCAAACTAAAATTTAAGATATTAAATAATATTATTTTATCATGTATACACGCACTGATAAAATTTTTTTGAATTTTGATATAATAATATTATGAAAGATGAAATAACATGTTAAAATTAATATTATTATCTTTTAAGATAATATAAAATTCTTTTATCATATACAAGTGAGGTAATATGTTTTTGTAATTCAAACATTTCAGAAAATAATTATTTTAATATAATATTGTAAACAAAAGATAAAAATATAAATAAAATGATAAGAGTATAACTATCAACTTAGAATTTGCTCTCCTTACCTCTCCTTCTGAACCAAACAACAATTATTAATATATATTCCTTACTCTCACCTCCCTTTGAATCAAACAAATCTCATAACCTACCATTTCCTAACCTTATTTACCTTTAATCAACCACATCTACCCTCCCCTACGTTGAACCAAACAAGGCCTCTATGGAAGGCTAGTCACCCTAGGACACTAATGTGAGCATCTCCCATTTGGGCATAAAACCTTAATTCATCAAATCGCAAGAACTAGGCCTTCGAGTAGAGTAGATTTAACCAACTTGTTATGAATTTTGGTCTTCTTCCCTCATTTTGAATCCTTGATTTGAGCACATGAGAATGCCGATGCTATTCTGCTTACAAATATTAATCTGTATGGATACTCTCTACAGAATAGATAAATCAAATCAAAAGAGAAGATGTTACCTAGATTAAAACAAAACCATGACATTCCATTGAAATGAGGCATCATCAAATCCACCTCATCTTTTTAAGTTGCATAACTTGTACAATCATTTATTGTTCAGATATGTAACCTTTTAAGCTGGAATGAGGAATGTTCTCCAAAAAACTAAAGGTGGGTTTGGGCAATAAAAATAGTAGAATTTTGGAACAAAGCTGCTGTGAATAAACAACCATTGACTTTGACTGTATTAGGATATACTATTTAATATTAGGATATTATGTCATTATGAGCCATTAATGACTAGGCTCCTACTTTATTAGTTAGGCATAGTTAGGCAATTAGTTAGGCATAGTTAGGCAATTAGTTAGGTATAGTTAGGCAATTAGTTAGGCATTGGTTGCTACTTTGTGTGTGTGTGTATATATGTTCCTTTTGATCATGAAAGATGAATGAATTTGATTCCAAAACTCTATATGGTATCAGAGCATTTTCTCCCGCCTGTCTCTTCATTTCCGTCCTTCCCGTGGTGGTTTCGTCCCCTGGTTTGGTGCTTTCTGTTTGGGCTCATTGTTTTTGGTGCTGTACAGGTTGGGATTGCTTGTTGGCTCTTAGTGTAGGTACAATGTTTTTGCTTATTTCTATCATTTTGAGACATTATCTGCATTCTACAATGATTTTTGGGATTTTTGAATGCTTAATGTGTCGCATTATTAAGCCCCTAGTGTGGCTGTTCGGATTTGTGCCCCTGACGTGGCTGTCACTTTTCGTGCTGAATATATTTTGGTTTGAAATCTTGTTGGTTACTTGTCCCTGGTGTAACAAATGGTCCAACTTTACTGGTTTGAGTATTGCATGTGGGTTGCTCACATTTGTTTTGAAGTATTTCTTGGATGACTGTGCCTTTGCATCGTCTGGTGATATGGTTATAATTTCTGCCGTGGAGTATGCACAGTTTGTAAGGTATCGTGAGATACTGGCAAATACCCCATCTATTTGTGGTCTTGTGGCAACAAGTAATACTAGCACATGTCTTTTGACTTCTTCTAAGAAATGGATCATAGATTCAGGTGCTACTGATCACATGACAGGTAACCGTAATCTCTTCTCCACTTATAATTCCCATGCCAACCCATCAAATATTACCATTGCTAATGGGTCTGACTCACGTGTCCTTGGTTCTGATACCGTTAGTGTTATTCCTTCTATTCACTTATCCTCTGTACTGGATGTACCTGATCTGGCCTTTAATCTTCTTTCACCTAGTAAGCTTACTCGTACCTTGAATTGTTGTGTTTCACTTTTCCCTGATTATTGCTTGATTCAGGATCTCACGACAAAGAAGATTATTGGTAAGGGCTATGAATCTGGCGGCCATTATTTCCTTGATGATTTGGTGCATCGACCAGTTGCGTGTACTAGCGGTTTGAACCAATTTGAAATACATTGTCGTCTAAGCCATTTGTCTTTATCCTCTCTGAAGAAGTTGTATCCTCAGTTTCAGCATTTGTCATCTCTAGAGTGTGATTCATGTCAGTTCGCCAAACATCACCGCCTTCCTCTTATGCCTCGCCTTACTAAGCGAGCTACATCACCCTTTGAGTTAGTTCATTCTTATGTCTGGGGCCCTTGTCCTGTTGAGTCAAAGCCGGGCTTCAAGTACTTTGTTACATTTGTTGATGATTATTCTCGAGTCACCTGATTATATCTTATGAAGAATTGTTTTGAGTTATTCTCCCATTTCTGTGCCTTTTATGATGAAATTAAAACTCAATTTGGGGTTACTGTCCGTCTTCTGCGTAGTGATAATGCAAAAGAATATCTTTCGTCATCTTTTCAATCTTATATGGTCCATCATGGTATCCTTCATCAAACCTCTTGTGTTGATACACCGGCTCAAAATGGTGTTGCGGATAGAAAAAATCGCCACTTACTTGAAGTGGCACGAGCTCTCATGTTTCAAATGAAGGTTCCTAAGCCATTCTGGGCTGATGCAGTCTCCACTGCTTGTTTCCTCATTAATCGTATGCCCTCTTCAGTTCTTGATGGCAACATTCCGTATGCTGCTCTCTTTCCTTCAAAGTC
>QFDD01002293.1:0-24318 GCA_006871305.1 Vachellia collinsii | reverse complement strand
CGCGACATGTAGCACTTGAGTCGCGACATATAGCACTTGCGTCGTGACATGGAGACATTTGCGTCGCGACATAATAGTGGCAGAGGCTCCTATGATTATTATTAGCTCTTGATGAACTTGTGGCTCCTTCTATACTCCATTTTGGGTCTTCAAATCTCCTCCAAATGCCTACAAATAAAGGCAAAGATCTTTGTAGAAGTTAAATGAATTAAAGATCAAGGCATTCACAGTTTGGATGAGATAAATGACCCATTTTTACCTTTAACTAAGTACAATGCAATGCATGAATCAATATAATCAATAATGGTATAAATGCATGCAAAATAAGGGTAAAGGTGTTATAAAACACCATAAAACACTCAAGAAAACCATGTAAATATTGGGTTCTATCAGGGGAACACTGGCCTTGATGAAAAGTTGGAGATGAGGTGGGGAAATATCATGGCATTAGAGAGCTTGGGGGTGAGGATGGCATCACAAAGGGTAGAGTGCATGAGGCTGGCAATATCAAATTTGAGTCCCTGCCTTAGGAGATATAAACACAAGGCCTACTTTTTGGGAATTTATTGAAGGTGATTGGTAGGGAGGATGTTACTAGAGATAAAGTGAAGATATGGCTTGGTTTTGACCTTTAAATCATTTCATTTAATGTACAACTCAGAAAATTGAGGTCGATACCAAGAGGCACCCGGTTCGCATAGGGTTTGGATAATGCATTTAGAAGGGTAATTATTCATGTAATGTGCAAAGTGGTTGGTCTAAAAGGAGGGTAGGCCAAAATGGTTTCGAATGGTGGAGGCTAAAATGAACCACTCGAGGTTGAACCCTACAGTGCAATCCTTGGATAAGTATTTTTTATTCGACCTCCAAGGGAAAAGATTTTCAAAAGATGAAGTGTGAATCATTCCCTACTTAAAACATTCATTTTCCATGGATCATTAATTCAATCACAGCCAAGGGATGAGGGTTTATTGCCAAAAATTCATAACAAGCTTCAATCAACTCAATCAAAGCATCCATATGTAGCAAATCATGTAGTGAGTTGATCTAAGACACTTATTGCTTGCAATTCTTGCTATTTCTCATTTTCTCTCTCTAGACCTTCCAAGAACCCTTCTTGGAACTCATTATAGACAGCCTTAGAGAGAAAACTAAACCGATAGAAACGAAGAACTAAGGTCTTAGACAAGTTTCTATGGAAGTAATCAAGCCAAAACACTAACTCACCTTGAACTTTGCTTGATTTTCTCCTTCCTTTGCTTGTTCTTCACCTTCAGCTGCTTCTCTCTCTTCATTGTAGGTGGAGCACGAAATATGGATGGAAATGAGGCTTAGGAAGACTTAATAAAAGCCAGCTCAAGTAAATTAATGCATGTAGGGTCCAATTCTATTGATAGAGCCACTTTATACTAATAAAACTACCACTTTTCTAAATATCTTTCATTTGCTTTTTATCTTCTAATATGAAGATCACAAGTGGTAGCTTCTAACCCCCACAATTTACTTTCTAAAAGTAAAAATACTTTATGGCTACTTTATTTGATTGTTTCTCTCTGGAAATACTTTTCGGGAATTTTCTGATCACTTTAATGTCACTAAAAATTCCCAAAATTCAACTGATCACTTCATGATTTTTCTCATCTCAAATAGCCTTAAAATATGCTCTAAATAAAGTTTCTTCCAAAAACCCTAATTTGGGAATTTTCAGCCTTCATACTACCGTTCCAGCAAATTGTTATTAACTTAAGGCAGAAATCAATTTTATAAAAATAGAGCATTTTCCAAGCTATTTTTCATGATTTTAAAATACATTTTTGAAGTCTCTAGGTGTTTTAAATATTTATATTTGGCTACATACCCAAAAACCAATCAAATATTAAATGACCTTAAAAATTCCCGCAAGGGTTATTTTGGTCATTCTAACTTTAACTGGACCTCAATCCATGATCATTGAATTTTTCTCTATATTTCTAGACCTAGGAACATTTTCTGATATTTTGGTCATCTTTTCCCAAAATGACCATTATGTCCCTAACTTTTCCAAAAATGACCACTTTGCCCTTACGTTTTCTAAATTATGCCAAGTGGCATTTCTAGACTTCCTTCCATAACTTTTCATTCTTTGGACCCTTAATCTCTTTGTAGCCCTTAGTTTAGCCTGTACGCTAGTTACTGAAAATGAGGATATTACACCCATTGTCAACCAACAACAAAATGTCTCTGGAATTAATCTTCCCATTCAACTTCATGGTTGCCATAGAGGTCTGTCTGAGAATGGCATTAAAGGCCACCTTGGTATCCTCTGAAACCTCTTGCTCAAATTCAGTAATTGCCTCAAGTTGCTCTGATACCAAATTGTTAGATATGCATACAGCAATAAGTAGAATAAAAAAGAAAAATAATTACTCTATCGAAGAAGAACATGTAAGTGTCTTACTTGCTTTGCTAAGATAGACCAAGAGAATCTCCAGAGATGAATAAAATTTATTTCATGCATATACAAACCTTGAAAGGGCTAAGATACTTATAGATGATGGAATACAACTAACTCAGAGTAATATTCCTAAAGCTACAGAAATAACAGACTCAACGACTAGTAGCTGACTAATAGCCTTATTATTTAACAACGACTCAACTAATGCTAATTTAAAATAATTCAAAAAAGAAACACTTCCATTTGACTAATTCAAACATCTGTTAGAATAGAGTTTGACCAAGAGGGGGTGAATTGATAACATTAAAAATATTAAACTAATGTAAAACAACAATAGAATAATAAATGAGTTTGAGTAGAAAGATTGACACAATGATTTATACTGGTTTGATCTTCCTGACCTATATCCAGTCCTCAGATCCCCTCTAAGTTTTGCAAATCCATTAAGAGTAGTATGACCATCTTTTTAAGCCTTTATAATTTGAAGAAAAATTCTCCCCCTCACAATTTCAATGGAATAGAGGAACACTCCCCTTTAACCTTCGCAAACTAACCAACCCTCTCAAGATTCACAAATCTTGAGTTACTCTCTTAGAGATACTATTTTTGATAAATACAAATTCTCTTAAAAGAATTGAATGCTAAACACTGAAGTATTAATGGTGGAGAGAGTGAAAACAGAGAAAGAAGATGAACGAATAATTAATGCAACTTTGTAGGTAGGTGTTCTATCTCTTCCCGTCTTGAATGTACTTCTATTTATAGTTAGGTAGCAATAAATGTCAGTTTGAAAGAACTTCGCTTCCATAACTCTTAGCTTCATTATTCAATGTTGTGCATTGAATGCTTCTGATACACATTATGGCTGTTGCTTGAGATTTTGTCTGTTGAGCACACGCTGGAGAAGTAATTAGAAGACCTATATAATTTGAAGAAAAATTCTCCCCCTCACA
The DNA here is from genome assembly GCA_006871305.1 of Vachellia collinsii. Classification (NCBI taxonomy): domain Eukaryota; kingdom Viridiplantae; phylum Streptophyta; class Magnoliopsida; order Fabales; family Fabaceae; genus Vachellia; species Vachellia collinsii. The sequence continues at coordinate 20,931 of QFDD01002293.1, read as the reverse complement.
ATTTCAATGGAATAGAGGAACACTCCCCTTTAACCTTCGCAAACTAACCAACCCTCTCAAGATTCACAAATCTTGAGTTACTCTCTTAGAGATACTATTTTTGATAAATACAAATTCTCTTAAAAGAATTGAATGCTAAACACTGAAGTATTAATGGTGGAGAGAGTGAAAACAGAGAAAGAAGATGAACGAATAATTAATGCAACTTTGTAGGTAGGTGTTCTATCTCTTCCCGTCTTGAATGCACTTCTATTTATAGTTAGGTAGCAATAAATGTCAGTTTGAAAGAACTTCACTTCCATAACTCTTAGCTTCATTATTCAATGTTGTGCATTGAATGCTTCTGATACACATTATGGCTGTTGCTTGAGATTTTGTCTGTTGAGCACACGCTGGAGAAGTAATTAGAAGACCTATGCCTTGTTGCTAAGCAGGAAGAAGAAGCATTTATGAGTGAAAAAGGGATTCAAATAAATGAAGCATGAAAAGAGAAAGATTATGAATAAAGTTAAGTGATCGGACGCGGTTTTGTCACCTTCCAGTTTGATACAAAAACGATTGCACCAAATTAATGCAGTATAGTGGGCAACCAATCGTTCTTCTAGAGGAGTGATTTATTGGATATCCTAGTCTATATTGGTTATCAAAAACATGTTGAACTTGGGTATGAAAAGGGGGTTTTGGTTTATGGAAAATATGGTGCAATAACAAAATAATGCAAGAAGTAAATCATTTTGGCATTTTGGTTTAACAATGAAATGGTTGAATTAAGTCAAAGATATGAAGAGATAGGCCCTTGGTGATGGGAACTCAGCTAACATCGCTCTCAAAATGATATGGAAGTTTATAACTCTCTAAGTCTAGATAAAAACCCCAAGCAATCACTTAGGTCCAATGCTTTAATTAATGAAAACTCACTTGGATCCAAGCTTATTACCACCTCTTAAAACATTGTTTAAAACCACTTAGAGTGTAATTGAATGGATGATGCAAATGCTCCAATGATTGTAAATCAACAACCAAAAAATCCAAACACACACATTAACCATCAACAATCATTGACAATTAATTGAGCATAATGGATTAATCACAACTGCAATGCATATATGTAATTCAGCATAAACACACCATCAAGCATTATAGTTTACAATTGTTACTAGGTCATGGCATGATAGTTTACAATTAGATAATCAAGCATGTTGATGTGTTAGTTAGAGATAATTGCTACTGGGATTTCTTTGAAATCTCATTCTTTCCAATGACTAACCCTAGGCACTAGATCCAAAAGCAAAGGAAAGGAAGCTCAAGAGTAAGTGATGGTGGCAACTATAAAGATGTGAATTGTACTCAAGATGTATATGCCCATTTTGTGTATGACTATGGAATTTTTGGATACATGTAAATTACACTCCCACACTAATTCATTTATGTTCTTGATGAGGTGAACAAGTGTGTGGTATTATGAAATGCATAAAGAAAGCAAAGATGAGCATGCAACTTGTCTAAAAGAGTCCAAAGCCCTCAAATATGACAAACAGGATAAAATGAGCAAATAAAGTCCATATGTCATGATATTTTGCATGCAAGTAGGTCTAGTTATAAGCTTTCTGTAGAGTCATAGATTTCTTAATTTGGAGATATGTGCTAAAAGTTATGCATGTCTAAAGTGAGGTTAAAACCAATATTTGCATCAGTAGAAAGTTGGCCACATCACACTTCCAAGTTCGCCCGGTGAAGTTGGTCAGAGAGCAACTTCTCATAGTTTTGGAGAAGTTGGCTGTGGTGAAGTACACCCAAGAGGTTTGGCCATGGGCTCAGCTAAGTTGGCCTCGGCGAAGTAAAAGTTGGCCTTAACAAATTTCAAATTTTATGACCAAATGAATAGTGATTCTTATGACTCAAACCAGTCTTAAATTAACAATAACTTGGTTCAAAAGGTATTTTTCCCTCACAAGGAAATGAATAAGCTTCCATTAGAGATTGTAATGACTTGGTTTTAAATTTTCTAAAATTAGTTGTGAATTTTTAAAATTTGGCCAAAAACCTAAGTTACCAAATGAATAGCAACTCAAGTGGGTTGTTGAAATTCACCTAGATGGCTAATTCTAGTATAAGAAATGGATACAAGCAATTCAATTAAGGTCTATAATGAGTAACAAAGCAAGAGAAGAGAAGGTGTTATAGTAGCCACTTGACATGTAAATCCTTGCTTGTGAGTGTACATGGTTGTAGTTATACAATGGTTGCCTTGGCCTTGTGCAAATTGATAGGAGTAAGGTCATGTTATTCATGTCATGACATGCTAGTTTATATTCAATTAATCATGCATGTTGATATTTTCATTAGAAATATTTGCTACTGGGATTCTTTGAAATCTCATACTTTCCATGACTAACAATAGGCACAAGTTCCAAGGGCAAAGGAGAAGATGTGCAAGAGTAAGTGGAGATGGCTTCATGAAGATGAATATTTTGCACATTTTATGTTGTACATGACTTTTGATGTACATGCGCATAACTATAAATTTTTGGATAAATATAAATTAAACTCTTACACTAAGTCATTTTGGTGCTATGTGGTGTAAATAAGTATGTTGTTATGTGAAATACATAAGGAAAAGGAAATGAGCATGCAACTTTGCTAAGAAAGGGTCCAAAGTCCTTAAAAATGACAAAATAGGATAATTTGAGCAAATGAAGTCCAATTATAATGAAATTTTGCACACAAGTAGATCTTGTTATAAGCTTTCTAAAGAGACTTAGATTGCTTAATTTGGATCAGTGTGCTAAAAGTTATGCATGTTTGAATTTAGGCCAAGAACCAGTACGTGCATCAGTATCAAGTTGGCCATAGTGCACACAAGAGTTCCCCCCGGCGAAGTGTGAGGGAGAGTGTAACACCAAGCTCTACTAGGGACTTAACAGCCTGAGGGACCCTAGAATGGGTGAAGGGGGAAGGGAGACGTAGTAGGTAGGGTGCGCTCAAGTCCCACATGGTTAGACTCATCCAGAGTGAAGGCCATATATGTAGTTGGAGCATGGCCTTTGACATCTGAGGCACCTTTTGGGTGACTACGGGATCCCAAGAGAATAATCCATGTGCCTACGAGTGGCCAAGCAGGGACAATACCTCAGGATGTCACAAAGTGGAGCCGAGAGGAAAATTCTCTCAGAATTCAGGTAGTTCACTACAATGAAGGTCAAAGTTCACCCCAGTGAAAGTGGTCTAAGAAGAATTCCTCATCAGTTTGAAGAGTTTGCCACAGTGAAGGCTAGAGTTGGTCACGGTGAAGGACCTTAATTTTGACTAAATGAACAATGCATTTTATGATGCATATCAATTTTAATTAAGCAATGTTTTGGTCCAAGAGATGTTTTTCCCTTACAGAGAATAGAAAGAGCTTTCATTAGAGACATTAAGCCCTTAGTTCATATTTTTCTAGAATTAGTTGTGAATTTTCAAAATTGGGCCAAAAATTTAAGTTACCAAAGCAATAGTAACTCAAGTGGATTCTTGAAATTCACATAGATAACTAATTCTAGCCTTTGCATTGATCTCAATTGAACTAAGTAAAGTCTCTAATGTGTAATAAAGCGGAAAAAGAAGAGGTGTTACAGTCTCCATCTTGCATTTAAAATTTCATCTAAGTTATATCCAGTAATCCTTTATCTTTGTATAAACCCATTTTCTTGTTTTCTTGTAAGGGATACTCATGGTTATTTACAGAGACTTCTTCCCATCCTTACTGTAAAGAATGCCAATTTCCTTGGTAATTACTTCTTTTACTTGTCTCAATAGGGATTACTAATTTCCTTTCTTTATTTCTTAGTGGAAGGATCATCAATCATAGCTAACTAACTACAATATAATAAAAGTGTAAGTTTAACAGGGTATAGCATCGGTTCCAAAATTTATACATCTGTTATACACATAAATAGATGACTTAGCATTTGAGTTAACATAACACATGCACATTATACATAATATACTCCATATCTGGTATCTCCTCAATTTCCTTCTGTATTGAGGTAAAACACTCTTCCTAAATGCATACTTCTTTTTCTTTCACCTTCTATGGACATTCTTTAGCAAAGTGCCCAGTTGTGTCACAAGCATAGAAGACATCATGTCTTGCTAAACATGGTTTCATCCATAATTTCTACCACGCATCTCACACCGGTTTCCTCCCTTGCTGGGTCTTCTCTTTCTTTTTAGGCCATGAGAGGCCCTATTCTTCCTAGCTTTGGCTAAGCTTCCTTCAGTCATAGAAGTCATCATGGATTGAACATAGGGGCTCAGATTAGGTTCTGTAGCTCTATATCCTTCTGTAGGAATATTGAGTCCCATATTCCACTACCTCATGCCATTTTGCTCCATCATTGGCCTCGCCTACTTGGCTATGCAATTTGTGACTCTTGTTGTTAGACTATCAATGCTATTGTTGCTACTATGGCTGTTCACCTCTCTTGCTCTTGTTGAGCTTGATATTGCACCCTAAGTTCTTCTACCATCACTTGATGTTGGTCCAATCTATTCAGTATCATCTAAATAATATCCATTTGAACTCAAGCTCTCAATACTTGGGGTGTCCTTAAGTAAATATGTCTCCTTGCTATTGTTGCTTGGTAATCTTCTATGAACCTTAAGTTAACGAAATTATCATGAACTTATGACATGTATATCATTTATATCTTTAAATATCCACAGCAGCTATCACGTTTCTTACTTAATTATCCTTTATGTATAACTCATAAATTATCACAACATTTCAGTACTATAAATCACATTATTCCAATGCTACAGCCCTTCTTAGGCATCTGAGCATCATGTCTAATCTTTTTCTATCATGGTCCAGCTCAACTATTTTCCTTTAATTCTCTTTGGGCTCTAATTAAATACTAAAGTTGCATGAAGCTGAACTATCTTTAGATCCAATATCTGTAACACCTATTCTTACTTAACTTTATTACTCATTAGAGACCTTAAATAAACCACTTGAAACAATTAAAAGGCCTAGAATTAGTTAACCAAGTGACTCTAAAAATTCTCAAAATAGTCACTATTCACTTGGTAACTTAAAGGCCTAGAATTACTTAAACAACTTTGAAAATTTATAACTAATTCTAGAAAAATCCCAAACATGTGGTTTAAGTCTCTAATTAAAGTATAATCAATTTTTTACGAAGGAAAAATATTCATTTGAGAAAATTAAAGCTCAAGCATCCTCTTAACACATGTGGAATTTCACTATTCATTTGGGCCTCTGAAATAGGACTTCACAGCGGCCAACTTTTTACTTCAACGTGGACAACTCATTTGCCCACATGAAAATTCCTCTCAAGTGTACTTCACTATGCAAACTCCTCCAGACTGACCTTTCTGACCACTTTCGCCATGGAGAACTCTGGACTTTGCCGAAGCGAATTCTACTATTCTTAGTTTTACTGGTTTTTAGCAGAATTTTGAAAATGTATAACTTTTTTTATACACATTGAAACATAGCAAACTATATCTCATTTTAAATCATATAACATGAACTACATGATTGGAAAGTTTCATGGCATTTAGAGCTCATTTGCTAATTTTTGGTCTATTTATGGCATAATAAGAGTGTTGGAGCCTTCTTGATGGTTTTGCATGCTCAATTCTCTTCTTTTCATGCATTTCACACCCTAACAAATACATTCAATTGGCATATATTTACATTACTTGACATCAAATTTCCATAAAATAGCACATTATCATACATTCATCCCAAAATAGCACATATACATAATAGCATGCACAACATGTGCAACCTTTCCAATAGCATGCACAACATGTGCAACCTTTCCTTTTTGCATTGGAAGCCACCCACCTTTAACTCTTGCACCTTTTGCCCATGCTTCTTGACCTTGTGTAATATCCTCAATATTTCGTAATTGAGGATAAAGGCTAAACAAGTAGCTACAAAGGAATTAAAGGCCTGGAGAGTGAAAGGAAAGAGTAAATGTTGAAGTAGAAAGAAAAGGAGGGGTCAAAATGTCATTTTCCAAAATGTACAAAAAGTAAGGGTAAAACGGTCCTTTTGGAAAAGTAATGGCATTTTGGTCAATTAAAAAAAGTCAAAGGGTATTATTTTGGTCAAAGTATGACCAAAATATCAAAAAATTTCACAGAGCCCCAAAAGATAGAGAAAAACTCACTGATTAGTAATTGAGATTTGGTTTAAGTTAAAATGATAAAAATAACCTTTATGAGAATTTTAAAGGTTATTTAATATTTGACTATTTAATAAATAATTAGTCAAATATAATTGTTTAAAGCATCCAGAGGCCTCAAATATATGATTTTAGAAGGAAGAAAAATAGTTTGAAAAATCTAGTAATTTATAAAAATGTTTCTAAGAGAAAGTCGGTAACAGTTTCCTGAAATGGAAAGAAAAACACTAGTAGAAAAATGCTTATTTAGACTGCCCCTTTTAAACCGCATTTAGAGAATAAGGTTTAAAAAATATGACCGGTGGCATTTTTGTAAATAATAGTATAAATTTTTAGTCATTTAGACCGCACCTGTTAGATGCGGTCTAAAAACAACCTCTTTTAGACCGCACCTAACAAGTGCGGTCTAAAAGAATGATATTTTAGATCGCACCTGTAAAAGATTGACATTTTAGACCGCGCCTCTTAGGTGCGGTCTAAAAACAACCTCTTTTAGACCGCACCTCTGAGGTGCGGTTTAAAAGATAGACTTTTTAGACCGCACCTATAAAAAGTCATCCTTTCAAAAAAAATTTAAAACCCCCAACTTCAAAAATTTTAAGTCGCGCTCTCCTTCCTGATATCCTCGTCTCCAGCCTCCTCCTCGTCTTTCTCCTCTCCAACTCCCTCTTTGTCTTCCTCCTCTCCAACGCTATCATCACTTTGGAGGTCTCAGATCCATACGTCTCCCCCTTGTCTTCAACCAAATCTTCAGGTGCATACTCATATATTTTTTTTCTTAGATCTGACTTTTTTATCTAGGTTCTCATCTATTTTTTTTGTAGATCTAGTTTTTGAAATTTGTAAGGAGCAAAGGGACAAAGAAGACACGGGCACTGCTAAAGCTGAGTTTCTAGAACATTCACACTTGGGTTATTGATGCTCCTAGCTGGTAACAATAGGAATAAACATCACAGATCCACCAAACTCATTTGGAGCGGCCATCACCAGATCGATCTTCATGCAAGAACAAGGCTAGCGTCTTCTCTCGTAAGCACAAGGCCAACGTCTTCTCTTACAAGCACAAGGCCAGCGACTTCCAAGAACAACACGATCTCATAGAAGTTTATATTATTTTTGTATATTTTCTTTGATTTTTTTTTTGCTTTGTGCATAGCATACGCTTGTTTATTAGATGAATTCTGAAATGAATAAGTAGAAAAGATGTTCTGCAAAAACCATCTGTATATGTTTCTCTATTATCTCATTCCTCTACCAACACTTGAGAACGAAGACGAAGAGGGCACAGCAAGAGTAGAAGCTGGCGACTATTTTTTTTTAAAAAGGACACCTTTTAGACCGCATGTCCTAACATGCGGTCTAAAAGGTTTCATTTTTAGACCGCATCTACATGCGGTCTAAAAAGTGCTACTTTTTAAACCGGTCTTATCTAAACCGCATCTGTATGCGGTCTAAAAAACATTTTTTATGCGGTCTAAAAAGCACATTTTGCACTAGTGAAAGGCCTGAAAAACCCTCGAATTAGGGTTTTCTTCAAAAAATAATTAAAGGCATTCTAGAAAGTTATTTAAGGAAAGAAAAATCATGGGAGTATCACATGAATTTAGGAAATTTTTAATGACCCTAAAATGGTCAAATGATCAAGGAACTCCTAAAAAGTATTTCCGATCTGATAAAGTGTCTTTACAAATAGATAAAGTAACTATATTTGCATAAAGCAAATTGTGTGGTCTTTAATAATGCCACCTGTCTTCTCTTTACTCAAAGAATAAAAGTGGACCATATGTTCTGATTTTGTGGTGGAAAATATCATAGTAGAAATCTTTTATTAGTACAAAGGACCCACATGATAGGATGATAGCTTTGTGATATCACAAGTGGTGAGTCACATGGACACATGGAAAGATCACACTTTTGATAGTGAGTCACATGAACACTTGGTAAGATCACACTCTTGATGCATGAGATTTGTCCATTTGGAAAGGAGGATGAAATCAAGGGTCAAGATTAAGCCAACACCTCTTGTAAATATGTGCAAGTTCAAGGGCATTTAGCAAGTTGGATGCCTATAAATAACCCCTCCCCTCCCTTCAATCTTGGCAAGAGTGGATTTATGAAAGGAAACTGATAAACGCTAATATTTACATGGTTTTCCTACTCGATTTTTGGGCATTTTGTAGCTTAACTACCCTATTTTGTGTTAAATTTAACCTTTCTTGCTTTTGTTGGTCATACATTGCATATACAATAACACAAAAGGGAAAATTGAGTAAATTGTATCTCTCTCAGCTGTACATGCTTTTGAGCTCTAGTGTTTTATGCTTTAACAAGGTCTTCTTTGTTTTTGTTGCAGATGTCTAGGTGAGATATTCAAGTGATCGAGGACGAAACTGAAGGGAATGTAATTCAGGACTAAGAGGAGTACCACTAGACCATTTTTGTCGTGACCAACACTAATGGGTAGCGACTTTTTTGTAACTCCTGGAGCTCTGCTAACAACAAAAGTTGCAACATATTTTATATGTGCCACAACATTATTTTGTTTAGGTCACGACATACGTACATGTTAGTCGTGACATCATCAAGTGGAAATTATGCTATGCGTTTTGGGCTTAGGTTAGCAGCTGGATCTAACAAAAAGGGAACAATCATGAAAATGTACCTCATTCTGCACTTTTCAGAGAGAAAATCTAGGAGCCATTGGTGATCTCTAAACTCTCCTTCCATTCTCATCTTCCTCTTTTGATGGCTGAGCGTAAGAGTGATAATTGCTGCATCCCTGGAATCATGAGAGGGTAGACTCTTAGCCTCTTGCTGATGGAGAGCAAGACCTGAGCCAGAGATTCATTGGGGAGTATTCCTAGCCTAATCTTATCTTGGAATGTTTGTAGAGATCTTTAGATCTAAAGACTTCTGCTGCTATAAACTAATGTTTGCAGATCTGCGAACTCATGATTTGGTTATGTAATTGGATTGGTTGTTGTTCCTGTTGATAAGAATTTATGAATTTCAGATTTGATTCCTTGTGTGCACTAGGTTATCAATGATTATTGGTAATTAGTTATTCATTTGGTTTATGTGATTGTGATTGCAATCCATCAAAGGCATGAGCATCAATTACTCCTTCTACATTCTGAGTGGCATTGAACAATGTTTTAAGGAATGTTGATTGACTTGGATTCAAGCAAATTTGCATTAATTGAACCATTGGACCTAAGTGATTGCTTAGGGTTTATTAATTGAACTCAGAAGGATTGATCTCCCATAATTAATCCAAGGCAGGGATAGTTAAGTTTCCATCACTGAGAGTCTATTCATTATACTCCTTTTTAATCCAAAATACACTTTCAATTACTGAAAACACCAAAAATATTTTATCACAACTAATTGCATTTCATTCTCTTTTCTTAAGCCAAAACCCCCCTTATTTTACATACTCAAGTTTAACATGTTTTTAATAACCAATTCAACATAGGATAGTCAATAAACAACTCCTCGAGAAGAATGATTGGTTGCTCACTATACTACATTACTTTTGGAGTAATCATTTTGTATTGAATCGGAAGGTGACAAAACCGCTTCCGATCAAAAACTCTTGCAAAATGAATTCTAGAGAGAAAAAGAGATTGAGGTGCCTAATCAAGGATTAAGAGCAAGATTAAGGTTAGTTTAATTTCTTTCAATCTCTAATTACCTTGATTAGTGATCAATTAGTCTATGACTAGTAATAGATTGATGAAGGATTAATGAGGGATTAAAGCTTAATCATGTCATTAAGGATTGGAAAATGCCAAGAATTGTTCTATCTTGTTTATGTGCCGATTGGATTGAGTTAGTTTGATGATTATATGAATTCTTGCAATCCTAAACCCTAAGAGGAGGTGTGCACGAAATTAATCTTGTCTGTGGAGGATTGATTTTGTGTTAAATAATGATTAGAAGTGGTTTAGGAGCAAGATCAGGCATGTCTGTGGAAAGAGAAGTTGAAAATTCATATTATTCCCAATTGATGCATAATTTCAACCAGCTGTATATCTTGAGGAAAGAATGTGTTTTTGATAATTTTGATGCTTCCAACAGATTTAGAAGGAAAAAGTGTGTAGGGTATAAGTGAGAAAACAATTTTGGAGGCATTGGAATTAATTTTGACAAAGATGGAAAGTTATGATCCTAAGTTGTCAAGAAAGGGTTTTATAAATTGTTAAGTGTTATAGTAATAGCTTGTAATTAATGCCAAATGCATTATGGTATGTGTAGGAGTTGTTAATTTCAAGGAGGAGTTACCAAGTGAAAAAGGAAGCCATTTGAGTCAAATTGGAAAATCAAATTATCAAGGTAGCAAATTCTCTAACTTTCACATTTACATTGCATTTGATTGTTGTGTATGTTGTTTGGCCATGATTGATGTGGGTCATAGCCCCATGACATGTAAACCTTACTTGTGCATGGTTGTATGCAAAACTTGATGTGCCTTGGCCTTGTACAATGAATGCTTTAATGATGAAATAAGGTTTTGTTTATGTTTCATGGCATGTTAATATTACACATTTATATTATGCATAATGATGTGTTAGTTAGAATTATTTGCTACTGGAATTTCTTTGAAATCTCATTATTTCCAATGAACAACTCTAGGCCGAAGTTCAAAGGGCAAGGAAAAGAAGGTGCAAGATTAGGAGGATGGCTTCCCAACTTTGTGAAAATCTTGTATATATTGAAGCATGTTATTTTATGTTTGTATGTTGAACTTTGGGATTAATATATGTTAAACCTATACTATGACAAGTATATGAGATGTGATGTACATAAATGCTATATATGTTAATGAGTAATGCTATAATACGAAATGCTTGGAAGTAAAAGAAAGGAGCATGCTAAAGTCAAGAAAAGGATCCAATATCCTTTGTTAAAAGCTCAACTTGAGTTAATGAAGGAATAGGGAAAATCAAGTTGAAATGACTTGAAATTTTCCAGAAAAATGCTACACATTCCTAGCTTTAAAATGAGGCAAAGTTTTCTAAATGTGGATATGTATGCAGGAAGTTATGATTTTCCAAAGTTAAGGGAAAGATCTGAAAAATTGAAAAATGATCAAATGAACAGTGAAAGTTCACGAAATAATCTGTATTTATTGAGCCTAAATTTGGCCAAATGAGTATTTTTTTTCCTTGTAGATAATTGAATAAGATTTATTTATATACTTGAACCACTTGATTTAGATTTTTCTAGAATTAGTTATGAATTTTCAAAGGTAGCCAAAATTTTCAAGCTACCAAATGAATAGTAAATCGGGTACACATTTTTTAAACTCATTTGGATGACTAATTCTAGATGATGTAATGCCTCAAGTGGTTTAGTTAAGGTCTCTAAGGTGTAGTAAGGAAAGGAAGGTGTGACACGTTGTTCCTATGGTTAGCCATTGAAAAAAATGATATTTCAAAGAAATCCCAGTAGAAAGTATCTCTAACTAACACATCAACATACATGATCCATTATGTGTATACTATCATGCATGAAACTATTGACAAAACCTTACTTATACTATCACATTTGCACAAGGTCAAGGTATCATTGCATAGCTAGAACCATGTACACTCACAAGTAAGGATTTACATGTCATATGGTTACAACCATACATCATACGTGGCAAAGCAACACAAGCAATAATTAATTGCATTGTAAATGTGAAAGTTGGAGTTTAAGCTACCTTATATTTGACTTAGCTTTCCACTTGACTTCAAGTGGCTTCCTACTTGCACTTGTCACCTTCAAAAGCTTCTTGGCACTTTAACACTCCTACACATGTCATAGTTGTTGAGATAATGTTTTGATGATGAAAAACATGTTTTTACAGGGACTGTGAATCATATATCAATTTTTGAGTATAATAGTTCATACTCAAGTACTTAGCTTTAAAATAAACTATTTTCACAACACTTTCAAGGAGTACTCGAGTATTGATGAAAGTATTAAGAGTACTTGAGTATTGTATGATGAACTCGAGTATTGCTTTAAGAAAAGACAGTTTAAACTCAAATCTTTCAATTATACTTGAGTATTGGTGGTAGTATTGATAATACTCAAGTATTGAATCTCATTACTCGAGTATCATTGAGCTAAATAAGTTTTCAAAACTCAACACTTCAAAAAATACTTGAGTATTCAAGAAAGTATTGGTAATACTCAAGTGCTACATCACAGTCCTCAAGTATCAAGCTACTAAAACCACTTTTGAACTCAAACACTTTCACAGCTACTCGAGTATTATGTGACAATACTCAAGTATCCAACTTAAATTTCTTTTCTAAACTCAATACTCCCAAGAATACTGGAGAATCAAAGGAAGTGCTTGTACTAATGCTTCTTGAACTCACAACACTTGAGTATGGGCTCATAGAACTCAAGTATCGAGAGTGAATGAGGTTGATCCTTGGAGAAAAGCTTATTAAAACTCGAGTACCACACCTAGTACTCAAGTATTGACAACACTTTTGTACCTACTCGAGTATCATTGAAAATACTGACACCAAAAAGCTTTACAAACACTCTAGTGTTAACTTTTAGAACTCATGCATTGACAACACTCTTTAGCTTTTTCCTTAATACTCTAGTATCAACAAAAGTGTTCATGTGTTTCATAACAATAATTCTCATAAAACTCTAGTATACCTTAAAAGTGTTATGAACACTCAGATATCTTTACTAAAACTCAAGTACTTGCAAATCAATGAGATTATTCTATCTTGTTTTGCCAACAACACTCGAGTATTATGAGTCATACTTGAGTACTCACTTTTGGTGACAATATCTCAATTTGTCAGAACTTCAACTTTATTTGTAATCTTTCCCCTTTCATGCTTCATTCATTTGAATCCCTTCTACACTCATAAATGCTTCTTCTTCCTACTTAGCAATAGGGCATGGGTCTTCTGATTACTTCTCCGGGTGTGCTCAACGGATAAAATCTTAAGCCACAACCATAGCATGTGTCAGAAGCATTCAATGTATAACGTTGAACAATGAAGCTAAGAATAATAGAAACAAAGCTCTCTCTAATGGACATTTATTGCTGTCCAACTATAAATAGAAGAGCATTCAAGACGGGAAGAGATAGAACACCTACCTGTGAAATTGCATTAATTACTCTACCATTTTCTTCCTTTGTTTCACTCTCTCCATCATTAATACTTCAATGATTAGCATTAAATTCTTCTGAGAGAATTTCTTTATTCAAAACAGTGTTTTTGAGGGAGTAACTCCAGATTTGTGAATCTTGAGAGGGTTGGCTAGTTTGCAGAGATAAAGGGGGAGAGTGTTCCTTTGTTTCATTGAAATTGTGAGGGGGAGAAATCCTTCTTCAAGTTGTAAAGGCTTAAAGAGTTGGTGATACTTTTATTAGTGAATTTGAAAGCTAAGAGGGAATCTAAGGACTGGAAGTAGGTTAGGAGGACCGAACCAGTATAAATCACTGTGTCAATTTGTTCACTCAAACTCTTTTATTAATCTATAGTTGCGTTGTAATAGTTTAACTATTTAAGGGTACAAATTCAACCCCCTTTTAGTCAAATCCTATTCTAACAATAGTGTGCTGGCCATCAATAATATGCTATTATCAATGCACTATGACCCTTAATAACTCATAAAACTCAACTTAGCGTCTTAACTTTCAAAGCTTGCCAAATGTGATTCTAATGCTTCCAAAATTGTGTTCTTGCTTCTACCCTACACAAATTTGCATTCTAAATGTATTGGAAGCATCAAAATACATAAAATCCCACTTTTTCCCTTCAATATCATAGCTAGACAAATTTCACAGAAAAATTGGAGAATATGAGATTTTGCAACATCTCTTTCCATATAAATGTACCATCTCACTTCTATACCAATTTCCCATGATTCAACAACTTAAAAAATTCATTTTAATGCTTTCTTAAATTTGGTTAGCTGCACCAGGGAAGGGTTTCATGCAAAAACTCAAGACAAGCTCAACTCAACTCAAACAAAGAATCAACATGTAGCAAATCATGCATTAAGTTGCTATATGGCATGAATCCCTTGCAATTCTTACTCCTTTCATTTTCTCTCTCAAACCCTTTTCAATACGACTCTTGTGTTATATATGATTAGTTTTGATGATGTCAAATATATAAGAGAAAAAAGTTTTTATAATGTGTATTGACCAACTACAATATTTAATGTAAATTTCTTATATAGTTTGGTCAATGAAAAGGAGAGAAGTTGCTTGAGTTTAATTGTGGAGAATGAAGAAGTAGGAAGATCTTATAAAATAAAATTGGAACATCAAGTTTCAAGTTTTTATATTTGGAATTGGAGGATGATTTGGTTAATTAACTCAATTTGAAGTTTAAATATATGTTATATCATCATACATTGAGTTACACATCATCTAACCTTCATTTGGATGCTCAAAACTGATTCTGGAAGACAAAACTCGAGTTTTGACTCAAACACTAGAGTAAAATGATTTTTTGAAGTTTTATGAAGCAACACTTGAAGTAAAACTCGATTTTAGACTCAAGTACTGAGATTTTTGAGCCAAAACACGAGTATTAAGGGTCAAAACTTGAGTATCGAGCTCCTCTGTTCAGCTTTGCTTCTTTCTCAGCTCAACATGTGTTCAGTATTTTGACAATATCTCCAAAACCACAAGTCCGATTGATGTGATTTATATACACCAATATCAACATCATAGGATTTTATATGAAGGAGATATAAATCTCTAAACTTGGTGGTTAGATTTAACGTTTTATCACTGACCTTTGCTTACTGGAACTATCATAACCTTTTAAATACAGAATATTTTGGACTGATTCTTCTTGATTGTGAAAGTAGACTCAAAGATCTTTCTATGGATATCATATTTGTAAAGTGTGGAGTAGAATTGAGAGATTTATGGCTGTTGCAAGTTGAGCTTTGTGCTGAAATCTGAAACATGTGCTGAGTCATGAGCAAAACTCGAGTTATGCCGTACAGAACTCAAATATCGGGCATAGAACTTGCTTTTTTAACAATACTTTCAAGCAAAACTCAAAGTATGGAAGGAAGTGTTGTCAAAACTCGAGTTATGGCTTACAGAACTTGAGTATCAGGCTTAGAACTTGTTTTTTCCCCCAAAACTTTCAATGGAACTCAAGTTTTAATAGAAGTGTTGATGAAACTTGAGTTATAGCTTGCAGAACTTGAGTATCGAGACTCTGAAAAGTCTTTCAACTGCAAAACTTCTTTCAAAACTTGAAGTTTCAACAAAAGTTTTGATACAACTTGAGTTATGAGAAACAGAACTCGAGTTTCGAAGTGTGAGCCTCAAAACTTCTTTCACAACTTTGAGTGTTAACAAAAGTTTTGATACAACTTGAGTTTTGAGAGACAGAACTCGAGTTTCGAAAGACTGAAAAATCTTTGAACTACAAAAATTCTTTCAAAACTTAAAGTGTTAACAAAAGTTTGATACAACTCGAGTTTTGAGAGACAGAACTCGAGTTTCGAGATGTGAATTTGTCTTCAGGCTGAATACGCCAAATGAAACTAGATGAGCAATGAAAGTTATGATTTCAAATACTTAGAACTTGAAGTTTTAGAGCATTAAACTCGAGTATCGAAGAACTTGAAAAGTTTTAGCTTACATAAACTTATGTAAACTCCAGTTTTATTATCTATAACTCAAGTATTGACAAAACTCTTGTTGGAACTTGATGAGAATTGAAAGTATTGTCTCAAATTAACTTACATACACTTGAGTTTCTTTATAATCACTCGAGTAATGAGAAAACTTTCAAGCTTTATCTCCAAAACTCGAGTATTAACAAAAGTGTTCTGAATTCTTCACTGTTATTTCTTCAAACACTCGAGTTTTGTTGTTCATCACTCGAGTATTCTTTTTACTGATAGTGTTTTAGGATTTCAGAACTTTTCGTTATTCTCAAATCTTTCCTTCTTTATGCTTCAATTATTTGAAATCAATCTGCACTCATAAAATTTTATTCCTTTTACTTATTAACAGAGAATGGGTCACCTGATTGTTTCATTGGAAAAATGCTCAACGGATAGAAATTCATAAGACGACAATAACTCATGTCAGAAGCATTAAATGCGAAATGTTGAACGAAGAAGATGGGAGTAACGGATATAAAGTTCAACGGACAACTTCACAATGGCTATTCATTATCTTTCAACAAACAAATATTGTCAGAACAGATTACAAGTTTGAAAGATAGTACACAAGAGCCAAAGCCAATGGAAAATACGACGCTCCTCTCCAACAGATATATTTTGACAAACATCTATAAATAAGAGGAAGCAACCAACGGAGAAATATGAGGAGTATATGGAGTCACTGAGCATAAAGCGTAGAATGTGGATTCAAGGAAAACACACAACAACATTAGGACTCTGATATTATACTTCACCATGAGCTTCAGTGATAATATAATCTACTTCATAGAGTGAAGTATTTCCCAGATAAAATCATCCCAACCTTCTGAGAGTAACTTAGGATAGACCTAAGTGAAATAGAGAGTGTAATCTTACATGTGGTAAGGGGGAGTGATTGTAATGGTTTCTCAAGTACCAACAGTTACAAACTTGAGTGGGTTTCATAAATGCTTGGAAAAGTTTATGGGGTTTTCAAGTACCCACGGTTACAAACTTGAAATAGGTCGTGTATGTGTTATATTGAATATGTGGCTGTAATTGTTTTCCAAGTACCTGGTTAAACTTGGAAGATATAATGGATTGCAAATCTCAGAGGAGTCTAAAGACTGGACGTAGGTCAGAGAGGACCTAACCAGGATAAATCTATGTGTGCTCATCCTTCTTTCATCTTCATTAATTTCTAATGATTCCATTCTTACTCTATCCAATCTCATTATCTATTTTCATCAACTTATGATTTGGATATTTTGATTAATCGAGATTTGAATAGAAAATTTTGGAAACACCCAATTCACCCCCCCTCTTGGGTGACAGCCATCCTAACATCTTGAAATTCATCACTCAACCATTTAAAGAAGCGATTAAACAGATTAAGAGGAAGAACAAATCTCCTAATCAAATTCTGAGGAAGGAATCAAGCACAAACTTTAATTTTACCTTTGATTTTGCTTGGAATCTTCTTCCTCTTGCTTGTTCTTCAACTTCAGCTACTTCTCTCTCTTTCTTCAGGTGGGAGCATGAAAATGAGGTAGAAAAAGAGACTTGGAGACTTTAAAATCTGCCCACAAGTGAATTAATGAGGTGTGGGGTACACTTTTACTACCAGGGCAACTTTACACTGATAGAAGTTACTATTTTGATAAATAACCTCTCTTGTTTTTCATCTTCAAACAAGAGAATGACAAGTGGCATCATCTCATCCCCACAACCTACTTTTCCAAAAGCATAATTACTTTATTTGATTTCCGTCTACCAAAAATGTTGTTTAGGAATTCCCTGATCACAAAGCCAGTGCAGAGTCCTTAAAAATTCCCATAATTCAATAGCTCATTAGGGTACTTTTCTTAAACCCAATCTCATTTCAAAAATTCCCTAAATATATTTTCTTTCGAAAATCTGAATTCACCAATTTTCGATTGTCGTACTACCGTTCCAACAAACTGCTTTTGACTTTCTTCAGAAAACAATTTTATAAATTAGAACATTTCATGAGTTATTTTTATCCACTTTAACATTATATTTTTAGGCCTCTGGATAATTTATATAATAATATTTGCTAAAAATCATTAAATAGCTAAAATATTAAGTACTGTAAAAGTTTCCCGCTTTGGGTATTTTTGTTCATTTAACCTTAATTGAGCCTCAATTACTAATTAGTTCTCTACCTTTTGGTGCTCGGGATCATTTTCTGGTATTTTCATCAAAATTACCAAAACATTCTTGACTTTTCTCAAAATAACCATTTTGCCCTTATGTTTTCTTTACTTGCAAAACGGCACATTTGACATCTCTTATGCTTCTATTACTTTATAGCCCCATGTTTAGCCCTTATTCTCAGTTACAAGAAAATGAGGAAATTATTATATCCCTAAGCTAAATAATCTCTATATTTTTTGTTCCTGTTTAGAACATTTAACCATTCTCAAGCTACAATATTTCGTCCAATTTTTAGAACTATACTCTGCTTCTATCTACTAACTTCTTCTACTTGTCCATTTCCACGAATCAACAAATCACAAACACTACTCTTCCTTTTTGGGAATAATTTCCAGATAACCAATGTTAATCCAATAACAAGCCATGTCCTATGACTTCTTAAAATGAAGATGACAAAAATCAAATGAATAAGCAATAGCATTTTTCCTCTTGATCAAAGCAATAAATCTGTTGCCAAAACTGCGCTCTAATACCAAAAATATAACACCCTTAGTTTTAGCCCATTACCATTCCTAATAAAAGCATCTGGAATCACTTTAGTTGGCCATAACTTATGAAAAATGAACTTTGAAAAATTTTGTTTTCAGTTTACTATTTATAACACTCTAAAAATGGCCTAAACTTTGAAAAATCATAATTTATCGTAGGAAAATAAAAATTGAGTGATTTCAATTTCTATGGGAAAATAACTAGATAAAATTGAGAGGAAAAATAATTTCTGGATAGTTTTACTTCAAAATCATCCCTAGTTTTAATTTCAAAAGTTACTGTTCATTTGGTCATTTTCTATTTTTCAGTATTTTTGCCCAACTTTGGAAGGACATATCTTTTAGCACGGTTATCAGATTTGGATGAATTGCTAATTATTTTAAAGGGAAACATAAGATATATTTGGTGGTAAAATATCACATCTTAACTCACTTGATTGCTTCAAAACGAATCAGTCAACTTTGTGTGCATTTTTGTTGACTTTTATTCCCTTCAATCATATTTGGTCCAATTGAGCTAGGAATTACTTTGATCATGCAATCTTAATGCCTTTGGAGCATCTTGAAGTATTCTAGCATGCTTGAGAATAAGTCTACCACTACACATGCTATCAATTACAACCAACACATAATAACCTTATGGGTATTCACAACTTCCCACAAATGCTCATCAAGCACCTACCAAACCTCTAAGCATTCTCCTTTTTTCTTCTTCTCTTCTTGGATAAAGATAGCCGAGGGCTTGGTTACATTGATTGGGTAAGATTCTTGGGAATCTTAGTAGCATAAGCAACTATTACTCAATCACATACATGCATTTAAAAACATCATACATGCTCATAACTTACTTGAGAATCAAATATTATGCATACCTTATGTGTCACACAACACCACATAGACCAAGGCATCAATGCATAAAAGTAACCCTTATCATATCATAACCTTATCATCCACACCATGGCATGTTATCCAATTCATAACATAAGAAGTAAACATGTAATAATAAACACATTAATAAGTAATGTAAACAATAATTGCTAAGCTACCTCTTCTGCTTGCTTTTCTTAGTCTCTTCGGTGTCAAGTCCTTCCTTCCTTATGTCCAATGGTCCTAGATAACATAACATAAAATTAACAACTCATTAAGACCATTGATAGCATCACTTCTTCATAACTGCTCCTACTTGCTCTTTGTAATCTTAAATTTGCACTTTTACATCCATACGTTTCAAAATTAATCTCACATACTTCTCCCCTATAATTTTGCATGTAGATGCCAATTTTAAGCTCAAATAGCTCAAAACAGATGCCTTTCCCTTTTTAATACTAAAAAAAATCCACATAGGGAACTTGTTGTACAAAATTCCAATCTTTGTTTCTAATGCTTCTAAACTTGGTTTCTCACTTGTACCCTACACAATTTTTCATTTTGAACTCATTGAAAGCATCAAAATCACATTCCTTCTTACATTTTTCTAGCAGGCTGAAACAATACAGAAAAATCACAAAAACATAAATTTTCAACTTCTCATTCCTTACACATGCATAATCTCACTTTTAAACCCTTTTCCAATCATTATCAACATAAAAACATTTATCCTCATGCTTGTATGAATTCAACTAGCATTAATACTTAGGGTTTACAATTCAAAATTCCAAAAAAACATCAAACCAACACAATCCAACCAACAATAGTATTAGAATAAGTATAGAGTTGGATTATGTGACTTACCTCTTTGAATTCCTTCTCTTCTTCAATTTCTCTCTCAAGACCTCTTGGAAACCCTCACTTGAACTCTTCAATAACATCAATAGGAAGAGAAATACACCAATTAAATGGAAGCTAGAGGGTAGAAGCTTGAGAAATTGGAAGATTTCATACCAAAATCGCATCTTTACCTTGGATTTTAGCTTGGATTTGTGCTCTTTGCTTCCTCCTCTTTGTTCTCTCCAATTATGTGGCCCTCTCTTCTTTTTCTGCAGATTTGGTTGATTAAAATGGCCTCCTCAAGTGTCTTAGACACTTAAGTAACTAAAATAACAAGTGGGCCCCACGTCTTGATCAGATAAAATAACCATCTGCTGATAATTTTTACCACATGAACATAAACTCTTCTTACTTTTTCCCTTCAAATATGATCATGCCAAGTGCTGAAATCTAACCCCTTAATCCATTCTTGGCTTCTCTTGGAAGTTTCCTTGAGATTCCCTTGCTTGGTGACCAAGCAAATATTTTCTGGAAATTCTTTCTAGGAACTCTTCGATCACTTAACTGATGCAAAGTCATTAAAAATTCCCAAAATTCATCTAATACCTCTTTGACTTTTCTGTTCTCATTTTTCTCCAAAAAATTCC
>QFDD01002292.1:0-18758 GCA_006871305.1 Vachellia collinsii | reverse complement strand
CGGTATCATTTCGTTTTTTAGTTTTCTTCTTTATCCTTTTGGGAGTTGCAACAAGCTTTTTTGTTTCCTTTCCCTCCCCCCGTGTATCTGTTTCTACAAGTTCTTGTAGCATTTTATTTGAACGTTCTACCAAAATAAGTTTGTTACACTCAAAATTACAAATCACGTTGAATATTGAAAATTAGGAAGTAAATGTATTTACATTCTACCTTCTTGAAGTTTTTTACACGTCTTTGATCAGTTCATCAGCCTCATCAAGTACACTTTGATCTTTACATTGCTTATAATCCTTCGCCCTTTTAGCAAGTGTCATAGTATCATTGTATCTTTAATTCTCTTGCAATCAAAGGGGCATTATAAAACAATAAATGTAAACAACTTAATTATACATTATATTGAGAGAAAAAAAATTTAAGAATTACCCAACCATTAAGCAACCTCCTGCATTCAACCTTAATGATGGAAATTTTTTTTTTCTAGTAGTCTTGCAGCATCTGCACCATTAAAAATAAAACATTGAGTTAAATAATTATATCGCTTGTAGAAGCTAAATTGGTTATAAGTATTCATACTTCTGAGGTCGTTTTGTAAAAAATATGCTGTGATAAGAAACTATTGTATATCTACGATAAGTTCTGGTTATTTAAATTTTCACAACGCATGAGAGCACGTTCTCCATGATCTAAAGCATCTGTACTATTAAAATGAAACATGATTAATACATCAAGAATAGAGAAATGTATTTAAAACAATTATTAGCATTTGAATCCTTGCCTTTAAACTGTGAATCATTGAAGTATTTAGAACCTCTTGAATAATATGATGAAGCTAGAAAGGCATGTATATTTGTTGTAAGATTCTTGTTATCAGTTTTTTCATAGTGAAGAAGTGCCTTTTCTTCTCTTTTCAAAGCCTCCATACAAAAAAAAAAGCCATAATCAATACAATAAAAATGGGGCAAAAAAAAAAAAAGTCAGCAAAATAATCACTACTTCACTAGCGTTGGAATCTTACCTTGAAACATCCTAAAAAAGATAAACAAAAAAAAAAAACCAGCAGAAAAGAGAGGAACAGTAGTCAAAAGAAGAGCTCCGTATGAAGGTGAAGCAGAAGCAGCTGTCAGCTGAGGGACAAAGATGGAGTCTGATGCAGCTCACCCTTTTGGCGACAATGCAACTTTTGGAGAGATGGGCCCCTAAATAATCATTTTTACTTCTTTTTTTTTTTATCAGATTATCAATAATGAGATCTTCCATAGAAAGATTACCCTGTTTGAATGATAACTAAGAGAATATATCAATAGATGATACCTTATTTGATTCAAAGAGTCAAGGCGATTCTGCTGTCATGTGTCCTTCACGACCAGATGAATTAAGCTGGGTAGTAATCGATGAGTGATGATAAATGCAGAATGAAAAGTAAGGGACACACCACACCAGAGGGAGACCCCAAGCAATTGCCGTGCAATCTCCCCTGAAACCAAAAATTATTTTTTTATTAAGATATTGTGACCTGCCATGCAAGCGCACCTGTCATGGCAAAGGTCGGATGACAAAGATTACTCAGGAATCATAACCCACCACCCCGAGGCCTTCATCTAGAAATCTTATACATCCATATAGACCCTCAGATCAATAAATAGATTTACAAATATCTGAGATCTGCACACTAGAATCTACAAGAAGACAGAGCAGATACCCCCAAGGGCAATCAGGCATAAAGGATCCAGTCATACATCACTAAAGCAACCCTTGTGAGACGGATGGAGAAAAGCTAGTTTTTCGACGATGCATGTTGATTTGTCGATCTTCCATCATACCTGGAGAATTAACATCTCAAGAGCCTTGATTAAGGAAAGACCCAGCTAATTTCTACAGAATAGATGCAAAAAACAAGGACGATGAGACCACACCTCGAAACAGAAGATCCAAGGCAAGAAGCTTCCTATGCATCTCAAATCCCTTAGAAACCACCATCAGCCTATAGATCTCGATTCCATCCATACGGATCCATAGCTGAAAGTCGGCAACAATGAAATACGGGATCAAGATCTATTGGAAAAACTGAAACAAGGAATCTTTTTTTTGTTGAGTATCTATAAAGGAGACGGCTTCTTAACCAAGAGGTTGCTTGTCAACATTCAATCAGGTGATCTCCGCAAAGAAAGGGAATGGATTAAGCACCTGGGTTTCAGGGACAAACTCCAATGAGGGAGTAGCAGATACATGAGCCTCCGGAGAAGGAAGTGAGAAAGTATGGTCGGTGTCCCTTTTGTCATTTCTCTCTTGGTCATCTCTTATTTTAACCTTCTCAGTGGTGTAGTCATCATCAGGTTGCAGCCATGGGTCTTCCATGTGAGAGTTCTTGACAGCGGCAGTCAAACTTTTTTTGTTGCCTTCCGATCACTTTGAAGCTGAAGTCCAGCACGGGAAGAGAGAGTAGAGGGCTTCTTCTTGTCTTTGTCTTTGTTAGTAGCGGTGGCCGAGATCTTGCCGGTGGTCAAAACCTTCACGCCCTGTCCTGAGATTTTTTTTAAATGAGCTCCAGGGCCAAGCTTCTGAGTTGCGCGAGGCTTTTCTGCAGAGACACTACCCCAGTCCGTATCCTCATCAATAGATTCTTCCGCTGTAGCTAAATCTGGTGGGACCTTTGGTGAGGGCAACTTGGGAAGGTGGAGATAGAGGCGCCGACGAGTTTTTTTTCTAGGGGTGGTGAGATGATCTTTGTTAAGGTATTTTTAACAAATCAACAGCTTGCTTGGCAAGGCAGTAGCGGTGAGAGAGCGAAACGGGTGGTGGGAAAATTTGTCACTGTTTCGAGATGCGTTGGCCTGGAATGCGTTTGGGGGCAAAAGGAGCTTCTAAGCTCCTCAAGGCCCCATTTACCTAGCACAGAGGCCCCGTTTAACAGCACCCTGCCAACAAGCAAGATTTGAATCATTCCATATGAAAAATTCAACACAATTTCTGAAAGGAAAAAACCTTGCGGAGGAGGCAAGCAAAAGCAAAAACAATACAATATAGAAAGGCAAACATTATAAACAAGAAGGTCCAATTTCAATTTGAAACATCATGATTGGTACGAACTTCAGCAGGTTTCACTGTAACAGAAATTTAAGTACACCACAAAAGCAACAAATCTCACAGAACATTTCACATAATAGATTCAAATATTTGCATCTAATGAAACTGCTACCTGAGGATCTGCCCGTAAAACTGTTTGAAGGAACAAGTAATCAGGAGACCTTCATCAAATTAAAAGATAAGAATGCATCATTGGCTTGTAACAGAACAGGTTGCTAAATTATGTAATACTCCAGAAAAAATTATAAGCATTATCTTACAACAGAAAGCACCATTATATTTATGATTGATATAAAACCTAAGTTACAAAATATATTATCACCTGCTTTGAATATATCAGAATCTTGTCAAATTCCTTCCTCTCAGCAAAAGCTGCAACAACTTTTGGCGTGGCTCTATCTTTAATGTAAATTTTCAAGGCAAGATCATTGTCCACAGTCTGCATTATAATGCATGTCTGACAAGATCATTATCATTTATGGATTTTAAAGTGAACCTTTCCCATCTGATCAAGACTTATCCATTTGATCTGACACAGGAAAATTATTAAAGAAGAAAGAAATTGGAAAAGAAGAAAAGATTGCAATCTCATCTCCATGCCTAAAAGGAAATTTAAGATGAAGTTTGAGCATTAATCACAAACAATGCCCAAGAAGAACCACAAATCTAGAATGCATATTGTACTAGGAATTGCAAGACTTCGTAGAGAGAATCATGACACTGGATTGGAGATCTCTTGCTTTTCTGAAGTCCCGAACGATGTCACCTTCCATTTTCAGTTTATTTGCTTCCCCAAATAAGTACCTAATCTTTCTATCTAAATACTAGGTTTTATTAGATACACGTTTACTGATAGATGTTTAGAAGAGTTTTGAGTGTGCCTCTCCTGCATATGTTTAGACTTGTAGACTTTCTTCTCTTGAAGAGTTTTGCTTTTGATTTCCGATTCTTGTGGAGATTTGTTTTTCAGTTTCCAAGAACCGTGTTAGCCTCTGGTTCTGTTGTATTAAACGAAGCGCAATTTCAGGACAAAAGAAAGGAAGAAAATGTTGAATAATCATAGGAAGTTTCTCTCCTACCTCCTAACTGGACAATAGAGACTTTCTAGGCTCCTCTTTGAATCAATGCAAGGAAGGGAAGTTAGGTGAGAGAAATAAAAATTGGCCGCATACATAATAAGATACATGCTTATACACAGTAATGACGTGTTTACATTCATTCTCATGTTCCTAAATTAAGCCTTGAATCCCTTGTTAATTTATGCTTTTTCGTTGTTTATTACAATGTTCACTAGGTATGGAAGATTTTAAATGCGTTGACAACCAAGTCAATTTTTATGGTTTTGTCATGTTGAGAAACTATTGATATAGAAGCTCATAAGTCTAGGTTACACCAAGTCATTTGAATGAATTCTGTTGATAAAAATAGAAATTATTTTTGAAAGTTCATTCGAATGAACTGTGACTCATTCGAATGAGTATTAAATTTTTTTAAAGCTTATTGGAATGAGCTTTATAACTCCATTCGAATGAACTCTATGGACAAAAATGGAGTGGGGAATGACAATAATGAAAATTGGTTTTGAAAGCTCATATTTAACTTAGTGGCAATGTGTTATTTTCCTCAACATTGTGAAATCCTTGTTTGGTCTAATGTTCTAATTTGTGATTGTGGAGATTCGAATCACTTATGTGTCCATTTACAATTTTAAAGGTATTTTTTTTTTTAAATTTTCCCTATAAATTTCTTCAGTCTAAATGGAAAAATTGCTAAGAGATGATTATTGTGTTTTAAAAGAGCATTGTTTGTGATTGCTAAAATAAATGAACAAAAATAGTTTATTTAGGTTCTTTAACCTTCCAAAATAAATCAACTCAAAACTATATTAGGATTACAGAAATTAATTCGAATAAACTCTGTAACTCATTTAAATGAATTTTGTTGACAAAAATAGAGATTATTTTTGAAAGTTCATTCGAATGAACTATGTGACTCATTTGAAAGAGTATTGAAATTTTTGAAAGCTTATTTGAATGAGCTCGATAACTCCATTTAAATGAACTCTATGGATAAAAATGGAGATTCAAAACATTGATGTGTCCATTTACAATTTTAAAGGTATTTTTTTTTAGATTTTCCCTATAAATTTTCTCAATCTAAATGGAAAAATTACTAAGAGATCATTATTGTGTTTTACAAGAGCATTGTTTGTGATTGCTAAAATAAATGAGCAATGTAGAATTAATATTGTTGCAAATAATATACTATCTTCCATCCTTAACATGAAAGTCAGATGATTTTGGTGAAGATTATGAAAGTTAAGTGCATCATGTTAAAGTACTTATGTGTATTATTAAATTACATATCAATTTATAAGTCATACAATTAATTTACAAAAAATAATAAGTGTAAATACTTAAAAATAATGCATTAAGCTTTCTTAATCTTTAAAAAAAAGCCAACCAATTCTTATATTGATACTATATTTTACAACTTCACTCTAAAGAGGATTAGGGGACGAAGACTCGACTCCCATTTAATTATAACATATTACGTAATCTCTTTAAAATACTTATATATATATATTAGTAGATCATACATTAATTTATAAGTCATTCAAATTAGTTTAAAAAAATATATATATATATAAATACTTTAAAATAGTTTATTTAGGTTCTTTAAGCTTGCAAAATAAATCAACTCAAAACTATATTAGGACCATCGAAATTAATTCGAATTAACTCTGTAACCTATCTGAATGAATTCTGCTGACAAAAATGGATATTATTTTTGAAAGTTCATTCAAATGAACTATGTGACTCATTCGAATGAGTATTGAAATTTTTGAAAGCTCATTTGAGTGAGCTCTAGAACTCCATTCGAATGAACTCTATGGACAAAAATTGAGATTTGAAACCTTGATGTGTCCATTTAAAATTGTAAAGGTATTTTTAATAGATTTTCTTTATAAATTTCCTCAGTCTAAAATGAAAAATTTCTAAGATATCATGATTGTGTTTTAGAAGAGTATTGTTTGTGATTGCTAAAATAAATGAGCAATTTAGAATTAAAATTGTTGCAAATAATATATTATTATCCATCCTTAATATGAAAATCAGATGATTTTGTTGATGATTAGGAAAGTTAAGTGCATCATGTTATAGTACTTATGTGTATTATTAAATTACATATCAATTTTTAAGTCATACAATTATTAAAAAAATAATAAATGTAAATACTTAAAAGTAATGTATTAAGCTTTCTTAATCTTCCGAAAAAAAGTCATCCAATTGTTATATTGGTACTATATTTTACAACTTCACTCTTTAGAGGATTAGGGAAGGGAGAGTCAACTCCTATTTAGTTATAACATATATTACATGATCTCTTTAAAATACTTATATGTATTAGTAGATCATATATTAATTTATAAGTCATTCACATTAGTTTAAAAAATAATATATATATATAAATACTTTAAAATAGTTTATTTAGGTTCTTCAACCTTCTAAAATAAATCAACTCAAAACTATATTAGGACCACCGAAATTACTTCGAATAAACTCTGTAACTCATTTGAATAATTTATGTTGACAAAAATGGAGATTATTTTTGAAAGTTCATTTGAATGAACTATGTGATTCATTCGAATGAGTATTAAATTTTTTTAAAGCTTATTTGAATGAGCTCTATAACTCCGTTCGAATGAACTCTATGGATAAAAATAGAGATTCGAAACCCTGATGTGTCCATCTAGAATTCTAAAGGTATTTTTTTATTGTATAGATTTTCCCTATACATTTCCTCAGTCTAAAAGGAAAAATTCCTTAGAGATCATTATTGTGTTTTAGAAGAGCATTGTTTGTGATTCCTAAAATAAATGAGCAATGTAGAATTAAAATTGTTGCAAATAATATACCATCTTCCATCCTTAATATGAAAATATATGAAATTCAATTTCTTGATCTGTATCTTCAATTTTTGGAAACTTAGATTTTGTTGAAGATTGGGAAAGTTAAGTGCATCATGTTAAAGTATTTTATGTGCATTATTAAATTATATATCAATTTATAAGTCATACAATTATTTAAAAAATAATAAATGTAAATACTTAAAAAGTATTGTATTAAGCTTTCTTAATCTTCCAAAAAAAAGTCAATCAATTCTCATTTTGGTACTATATTTTACAACTTCTCTCTTAAGGGGATTAGGGAAGGGAGACTCGACTCCCATTTAATTATAACATATATTATATGATCTCTTTAAAATACTTATATGTATTAGTAGATCATACGTTAATTTATAAGTCATTCATATTAGTTTAAAAAATAATATATATATATATAGATACTTTAAAATAGTTTATTTATATTTTTTAACCTTGCAAAATAAATCAACTCACAACTATATTAGGACCACTGATCGCACTTGTCGTGAGTACTTCAAATTAATTAACTAAATTAAGCCTACTGTAATATTGGTGGTTAACCTAGGTCGTTTTGCCCCAGAGTTAAGTTGGCTTTATAAAAATTCTTAATTAAGCAGGTGATTGGTGAGTGAAAAGAAGAAAAAAAGATTGATTAAATTGATTTAAAGGCACAATATGAGAATATAACGAAAATTATAAATGGAAAAGTGAAAATTTACTAATATGATGAAGTTTCTTAAGGATCGATGCGTGGCTATCATGGTCCAAAAAGATAGGTGGAGTGTATAAAGAGTGCTAAGTATAAACCCTAGATGAACATCATAGGTCATAATAATTAAATCAATACTCATACCTAGGATCCTAGCATATAAATATTAATTATTTAATTATTTATTTAAGAATCACTTGGCATGTAAATCCAATTTATAAATATAATCTCGCCTCTTAAAATAGGTAATCAATAGAGAACCCTAGAATCATGATCAACCACGAAACCTTAATTATAAACATAAATGAGGAACAAGAGATAGTCATGTGAGGCAACAAAATGTATAAAAATTAAAAACAAATAAATAATTATAATATGAATCCACAAATTAATCAAAAACATTATGCGAAAAGTTGAAATCCTAGAACTAGAAAATATAAAAATTTGCATATGAAAAGATTAAATCTCTTAAAAATACAACTCCAAAATAATGAAATTGAGACTCAAGCCACTACATCTTTCCTCAAGAATCAAAGAAAACTAGCCACTCATGTGGCTAAAGTACACCATATTGATAATATAAAATAAAGAAGGAAGTAGAGGATGAAGAAAGGAGGTGCCTCAGGTGGATACTTGTGAGATGTGTTGTGAATGACTGAGGTCTCCTTTCAAATGGTTCCTAGAGGGCTCATTTTATAGATATGGGAGGCATCCTATTAATATTTGTAGATATGAATGAGGATATCTTCTTTCATATTTTATTTGGATTCTCTATTTCTTCTCTAATATCTCTTATAATTTCTTCATAAATAGTGTTTTCCTTGCTTAATTATTGGATGATTTGAATTGATCTTCAGATATATAAGATAAGTTGTTATCCTTAAATGGTTTGATTGCTCCAAAAAAATAGTTTCTTGAATAAATTTCATGATATGATTTAATCTTCTAACTAGATATAATCTAATTAGATATATTATATCACCCTTTTAATTAAAAAAGGTTGTAATCTTGGAAATTCCCAATTTGCCATTAATGAAGGATGATGCCTCTCATGCGCCTTTATCTTTGTCTTTAGCCTTAGCCCACAAATTGCTTTTAAAATATTTCTGAAATCAAAGTAGAAAATACTTTCTTTCAAGTGAATCAGTTTAATAAAGAGAAATTATAAAATAATAGACATTTTGGCTCTTTTATCATTTATTTAATTTAATTTATCAAATTCCCCCACAATTAAACCTTTGCGCTCCCGGGCAAAGTATAGATCACCAAAATAATCCTGATAATAATTAATAGCAAGTAGAATAATTTATACTCGAGCACAAGTGTAGTGGATAAAATTAATCTTACTCTTCAAATTAGACATAGATTTAGGTAATAATAATGCCAAGAGATCATGATATGAATATAGTTAGGTGAAAGGAATATAACAGAAGAGAGCCTCTCAATGACATATATTTCACTCATCTCACCTTTTATGGGTTATTTCTCTCAAACCTTACTAGGTTGGGCCCTACCATAGGCTTGTAATAGTTCTAATCAATATTGCCATATACATGTGTATTCAATAAACAAGAGGTCTTTCCATGGTTGTAATGTTGGAAATAGCCTACATGGAATGGACAATGGTGTAGGTGGCAGGTATCACATGCAGAGAAGTATAGATAGCATCCAGATTTGTCAACAAATAAATAGATAGTAATGTTGCTAGTAGAAAAAGTTAAATAGGGGTCTCAATTTCCATTCTCTTGGCTTTCTTGATTTTTCTTTTAGTTTTCTTGCCCTTTTTTTTCCTTGAGGAGCTATATATTTCTTTTATTTTCTTGCTCCTCCTTTTTTTTTTCTCTTTTATTTTTTTTCACATGTTCCCCTTTTGCACTTTTTTTTAGCAATATATAAATAGTAGCAACATGGTTTTAATAATTGATAAATAAGAATGCTTTTGAAATGTATCTACATGTGTAACCAACTACCACAAAATATGATGGAATTTAAGAAAAATGAATGGCTCAAATGGGTAGAAAGGGATGGATGATATTTATGGCTTGTGTTTGGGATATAAGGGGTTTAGAATATGAATACCTCTATCATTTTAAAGAATTGCACATGCAAAAAGCAGCCATGATAGAACTTAAACAAGTTCTGAAGAGTTACCTACGTAGGAGGTTAATCACTGAATTTAGGAATTTAAGGGCGAGAATCCTTCCAACAAGGCTATCTCTCTTCTAAGATATTCACAGGAACCAACTGAAGATTAAATGATCACAAAGCTTTTGCTTTACCTTCTTAAGTCTAATTCTCAAGGTATTATAACTTAAAACACACAATCAAAAATGAATACCAAAAGATTCATACTTGCTTCAGATAAAGTAGGATTTGCATATTTTGAAGTGTAACTGTTTAAGTAAGGGTAATTTTGGATTTTTTTTGTTTCAAAATTGTGGAAAATAGGGCCTATTATTCATCATTAAACAGTTCAATTCAGTCCCTCCCCCACACTTAAGAAATGAGGTGTCCACAACGCAAAGAAAATTAAGATAAAATGGAGTCAGTGGATGTAGAGTCCCTATGCTAGAATAGAAGGAGTTGCTTATTACTTTTTTTTTTTTTTTATAAAAACAACTAATTATTAATTACTAATGCTACATACTATCTATACTACTTATTATACTACCACTTACTACTAGAAAAGTCCCTCCCTCACACTTATCTCATACAATAAGGCACATTCTAGAATATAACGTAAAACTATTAATAATCTCTTTATTTTCATGCGTTGCATTATCGTGTAGTATATTTTCATCACTTTCATACAAAAAATCAATTGGTACATATATTTTGAAACTTTTTAATTAACACAATAACTTTCATTAATCAATTTTTTAAGTTCACTAAATTAGATGCAAAAAGTGTACGTTTTGTATTTTTAATTTACATTAAATTTATAATAGTTTACTGATTTAACTAAAAAATAAGGTACTAATTTGGTATTTCAAGTAATTAAAAAACGTCAAACAATTCAGAGGCTCTTTATTTTCATGCGTTGCATTGTCGTGTAGTATATTTTCGTAACTTACATAATAAAATATTTGGTACATACATTCTGAAACTTTTTAATTAATAAAATAACTTTCATTAATCAATTTCTTTAAGTTCAATAAATTGCTTGCCAAAGTGTACGTTTTGTTTTTTAAATTTACATTAAATTTACAATAGTTTAATGATCTAACTAAAAAATAGGTTACCAATTTGGTATTTCAAGCTATTATAAAGACGTCAAAATATTCATAGGCTCTTTATTTTCATGCGTTGCATTATCGTGTAGTATAATTTCATCAATTTTATACAATAAAACAATTGGTACATACAGTTTGAAACATTTTAATTAATAAAATAACTTTCATTAATAAATTTTTTTTATGTTAACTAAATTGCTTTCAAAAGTATACGGTTTGTATTTAAAATTTACATTAAATTCACAATAGTGGAATGATTTAACTAAAAATAGGGTACTAATTTGGTACTTCAAGCTATTAAAAAGACGTCAAACTATTCATAGGCTCTTTGTTTTCATGCGTTGCATTGTCGTGTAGTTTATTTTCATCACTTTTATACAAAAAATCAATGGGAACATATATTTTGAAACTTTTCAATTAACAAAATAAATTTCAATAATCAATTTTTTTTAAGTTCACTAAATTAGTTGCAAAAAGTGTAAGTTTTGTATTTTAAATTTATATTAAATTTACAATAGTTTACTGATTTAACTAAAAAATAGAGTACTAATTTGGTATTTCAAGCTATTAAAAAGACATCAAACAATTCAGAGGCTCTTTATTTTCATGTGTTGCATTATCGTACAGTATATTTTCATAACTTTTATACAATAAAATATTTCGTACATACATTTTGAAACTTTTTAATTAATTAAATAACTTTCATTAATCAATTCTTATAAGTTTAATAAATTGCTTGCTATAGTGTACATTTTGTATTTTAAATTTACAAAATTGGCATGATTTAATTAAAAAACCGGGTAGTAATTAGGTATTTCAAACTATTAAAAAGACGTTAAACTATTCTTGGGCTCCATATTTTCATGAGTTGGATTGTCAGGTAGTATATTTTCATAACTTTCATACAATAAAACAATTGGTACATACATTTTGAAATATTTTAATTAATAAAATAACTTTCATTAATCAATTTTTAAATTAACTAAATTGATTTATAAAGTGTACATTTTGTATTTTAAATTTACATTAAATTTACTATAGTGCAATGATTTAACTAAAAAATAGGGTAGTAATTAGGTATTTCAAACTATTAAAAAGACGTCAAACTATTCATAGGCTCTTTATTTACATGAGTTGCATTGTCGTTCAGTATATTTTCATTAGTTTTATACAATAAAATATTTGGTCCATACATTTTGAAACTTTTTAATTAAAAAAATTACTTTCATTAATCAATTTTTTTAAGTTCAATAAATTCATTGCTATATTGTACATTTTGTATTTTAAATTTACATTAAATTTACAATATTGCAATGATTTAACTAAAAAATAGGGTAGTAGTAAGGTATTTCAAGCAATTAAAAAGACGTCAAACTATTCATAGGCTCTTTATTTTCATGAGTTGCATTGTCGTGTAGTTTATTTTCATCACTTTTATACAATAAAATATTTGGTACATACATTTTGAGACTTTTTAATTAAAAAAATTACTTTCATTAATCAATTTTTTTAAGTTCAATAAATTGTTTGCTATAGTGTACTTTTTTATTTTAAATTTACATTAAATTTACAAAAGTGGAATGATTTAACTAAAAAATAGGATAGTAATTAGGTATTTCAAACTATGAAAAAGACGTTAAATTATTCATTGGCTCCATATTTTCATTAGTTGGATTGTCAGGTAGTACATTTTCATAACTTTCATACAATAAAACAATGTGTACATACATTTTGAAACATTTTAATTAATAAAATAACTTTCGTTAATCAATTTTTTTAAATTAACTCAATTGATTTATAAAGTGTAGGTTTTGTATTTTGAATTTACATTAAATTTATAATAGTTTAATGATTTAACTAAAAAATATGGTGCTAATTTGGTATTTCAAGTTATTAAAAAGACGTCAAAATATTCATAGATGTTTTCATTTCATGCGTTGCATTGTCGTGTAATATATTTTCATCACTTTTATACAATAAATCGAATGTTGAAACTTTTTAATTAATAAAATAAATTTTATTAATCAATTTTTTAAGTTAACTAAATTTCTTACTAAAATGTACATTTTACATTTACATGAAATTTACAATAGTGTAATGATTTAACTAAAAAATGGGGTACTAATTTGGTATTTCAAGCTATTAAAAAGATGTCAAAATATTCATAGGCGTTTTATTTTCTTGCCTTGCATTGTAGTATATTTTCATCACTTTTATACAATAAATCGACTAGTACGTACATTTTTAAATATTGAATTAATAAATAAAATTTTATTAATCAATTTTTTAAGTTAACTAAATTTCTTTGTAAAGTGTACATTTTTATTTTAAATTTACATTCAATTTACAATGGTGTAATGATTTAACTAAAAAATAGGGTACTAATTTGATATTTCAAGCAATCAAAAAGGTGTTAAACTATTCATATGCTCTTTATTTTCATGCATTGCAAAGTCATGTCGTATATTTTCATCAGTTTTATACAATAAATCGATTGGTACATACATTTTGAAACTTTTTAATTAATAAAAAATTTTATTAATCCATTTTTTAAGTTAACTAAATTGCTTTCTAAAGTGTACATTTTGTATTTTAATTTTACATTAAATTTACAATAGTTTAATGATTTAACTAAAAAATATGGTACTAATTTGGTATTTCAAGCTATTAAAAAGACGTTAAACTATTCATAGGGTCTTTATTTTCTTGCGTTACAATTTCGTGTAGTATATTTTCATCACTTTTAAACAATGAATCCTTTTGCACATACATTTTGAAACTTTTTAATTAATAAATTAACTTTCATGTATCAATTTTTTTAAATTCAATAAATTGTTTACTATTGTGTAGGTTTTGTATTTTAAATTTACATTAAACTTACAATAGTAGAATGATTTAACTAAAAGATAGGGTAATAAATAGGTGTTTCAAACAATTAAAAAGACTTCAAACTATTCATAAACTTTTATACAATAAATCCATTGGTAGATACATTTTGAAACTTTTTAATTAATAAAATAACTTTCATTAATCAATTTTTTTATGTTAAATAATTGTTTTCTCTAAAGTGTACGTTTTGTATTTTGAATTTACATTAAATTTACAAAAGTTTAAAGATTTAAATAAAAAATATGGCACTAATTTGGTATTTCAAGCTGTTAAAAAGTCATTAAACAATTTATATGTTCTTTATTTTCCTGAGTTGCATTGTCGTATAGTATATTTTCACAACTTTTAGACAATAAAATACTTGGTCCATACATTTTGAGTCATTTTAACCAATAAAATTACTTTAATTAATTAATTTTTTAAGCACAATAAATTGCTTTATATAGTCTACGTTTTGTATTTTGAATTGACATTAAATTTACAATAAAATAACGATTTAACAAAAAAAAATAGGGTACTAATTTCCTTTTTGAAGCTATTAAAAAGTCTTAGAACTACTTATAGGTTCTTTTTTTTATGAGTTGCATTGTCGTATAGTATATTTTCACAACTTTTATACAATAAAATACTTGGTGCATGCATTTTGAATAATTTTAACCTATAAAATAACTTTAATCAATCAATTTTTTTATTCACAAGAAATTGCTTGCTATAGTCTACATTTTGAAGTTTAAATTGAAATTTAATTTACAATAAAATAAAGATTTAACAAATAAATAGGGTACTAATTTCCATTTTGAAGCTATTAAAAAGTCTTACAACTACTTATAGGTTCTTTTTTTCATGAGTTGCGTTGTCGTCAAGTATATTTTCACAACTTTTATACAATAAAATAATTGGTGCATACATTTTGAATCATTTTAACCTATAAAATAACTTTAATCAATCAATTTTTTTATTCACAAGAAATTGCTTGCTATATCTACATTTTGTAGTTTAAATTGAAATTAAATTTACAATAAAATAAAGATTTAACAAATAAATAGGGTACTAATTTCCTTTTTGGAGCTATTAAAAAGTCTGACAACTACTTATATGTTCTTTTTTTTCATGAGTTGCATTGTCGTCAAGTATATTTTCACAACTTTTAGACAATAAAATACTTAGTACATACATTTTGAATCATTTCAACCTATAAAATTACTTTAATTCATCAATTTTTTTAAGCACAATAAATTGCTTGCTATAGTCTACGTTTTTATTTTAAATTGACATTAAATTTATAATAAAATAAAGATTTATCAAACAAATATGGTCCTAATTTCGTTTTTGAAGTTATTAAAGAATTTTAAAACTAATTATAGGTTCTTTATTTTCATGAGTTGCATTTTCGTATAGTATATTTTCAAACCTTTTACACAATAAAATGCGTGGTACATACATTATGAATGATTTTAACCACTAAAAATAACTTTAATTAATCAATTTTTTTAAGCACAATAAATTGCTTGCTATAGTCTACGTTTTTATGTTAAATTGACATTAAATTTACAATAAAATAAAGATTTATCAAAAAAATATGGTACTAATTTCGTTTTTGAAGTTATTAAAAAGTCTTAAAACTACTTGTAGATTCTTTTTTCCATGAATTGCATTGTCGTATAGTATATTTTCTCAACGTTTATACAATAAAATATTTGGTACATATATTATGAAACATTTTAAACAATAAAATTACTTTAATTAATCAATTTTTTTAAGCACAATAAATTGCTTTCTATAGTCTACGTTTTGTATTTTAAATTGACATTAAATGTACAATAAAATAACGATTTAACAAAAAAAAAATAGGGTACTAATTTCCTTTTTGAAGCTATTAAAAAGTCTGACAACTACTTATAGGTTCTTTTTTTCTTGAGTTGCATTGTCGTATAGTATATTTTCACAACTTTTATACAATAAAATACTTGGTACATACATTTTGAATCATTTTAACCAATAAAATTACTTTAATTGACCAATTGTTTTTAAGCACAATAAATTGCTTTCTATAGTCTACGTTTTGTATTTTAAATTGACATTAAATTTAGAATAAAATAAAGATTTAACAAAAAAAATATGATACTAATTTCGTTTTTGAAGCTATTAAAAAGTCTTAAAACTACTTATAGGTTCTTTTTTCCATGAGTTGCATTGTCGTATAGTATATTTTCACAACGTTTATACAATAAAATATTTGGTACATACATTTTGAATCATTTTAAACTATAAAATAACTTTGATTAATCAATTTTTTTATTCACAACAAATTGTTTGCTATAGTCTACGTTTTGTATTTTAAATTGACAATAAATTTACAATAAAATAATGATTTAACCAAAAAAAAGGGTACTAATTTCTTTTTTGAAGCTATTAAAAAGTCTTAAAACTACTTATAGGTTCTTTATTTTGATGAGTTGCACTGTTGTATAGTATATTTTCACAACTTTTATACAATAAAATACTTGGTACTTACATTTTGAATCATTTTAACCTATAAAATAACTTTAATCAATCAATGTTTTTATTCACAACAAATTGCTTGCTATAGTCTGCATTTTGTAGTTTAAATTGCCATTTAATTTACATTAAAATAAAGATTTAACAAATAAATAGGGTACTAACTTCCTTTTTGAAGCTATTAAAAGGTCTGACAACTACTTATAGGTTCTTTTTTTTCATGAGTTGCATTGTCGTATAGTATATTTTCACAACTTTTATACAATAAAATACTTGGTACTTACATTTTGAATCATTTTAACCACTAAAAATAACTTTAATTAATCAATTTTTTTTTTCACAACAAATTGCTTGCTGTAGTCTACGTTTTGTATTTTAAATTGACAATAAATTTACAATAAAATAATGATTTAACCAAAAAACAGGGTACTAATTTCTTTTTTGAAGCTATTAAGAAGTCTTAGAACTCCTTATAGGTTCTTTATTTTGATGAGTTGCATTGTCGTATAGTATATTTTCACAACTTTTACACAATAAAATGCGTGGTACATACATTATGAATCATTTTAAGCACTAAAAATAACTTTAATTAATCAATTTTTTTAAGCACAATAAATTGCTTGCTATAGTCTACGATTTTATTTTAAATTGACATTAAATTTACAATAAAATAAAGATTTATCAAAAAAATATGGTACTAATTTCGTTTTTGAAGTTATTAAAAGATCTTAAAACTACTTATAGGTTCTTTATTTTCATGAGTTGCATTGTCGTATAGTATATTTTCACAACTTTTATACAATAAAATACTTGGTACATACATTTTGAATCATTTTAAACAATAAAATTACTTTAATTAATCAATTTTTTTAAGCACAATAAATTGCTTTCTATAGTCTACGTTTTGTATTTTAAATTGACATTAAATTTACAATAAAATAATGATTTAACAAAAAAAAAAATAGGGTACCAATTTCCTTTTTGAAGCTATTAAAAAGTCTGACAACTACTTATAGGTTCTTTTTTTCATGAGTTGCATTGTCGTATAGTATATTTTCACAACTTTTATACAATAAAATACTTGGTACATACATTTTGAATCATTTTAAACAATAAAATTACGTTAATTAATCAATTTTTTTAAGCACAATAAATTGCTTTCTATAGTCTACGTTTTGTATTTTAAATTGACATTAAATTTACAATAAAATAATGATTTAACAAAAAAAAAATAGCGTACCAATTTCCTTTTTGAAGCTATTAAAAAGTTTGACAACTACTTATAGGTTCTTTTTTTCATGAGTTGCATTGTCGTATAGTATATTTTCACAACTTTTATACAATAAAATACATGGTACATACATTTTGAATCATTTTAACCAATAAAATTACTTTAATTGATCAATTTTTTTTAAGCACAATAAATTGCTTTCTATAGTCTACGTTTTGTATTTTAAATTGACATTAAATTTAGAATAAAATAACGATTTAACAAAAAAAAATAGGGTACTAATTTTCTTTTTGAAGCTATTAAAAAGTCTGACAACTACTTATAGGTTCTTTTTTTTCATGAGTTGCATTGTTGTATAGTATATTTTCACAACTTTTACACAATAAAATGCGTGGTACATACATTATGAATCATTTTAACCACTAAAAATAACTTTAATTAATCAATTTTTTTAAGCACAATAAATTGCTTGCTATAGTGTACGTTTTTATGTTAAATTGACATTGAATTTACAATAAAATAAAGATTTATCAAAAAAATATGGTGCTAATTTCGTTTTTGAAGTTATTAAAAAGTCTTAAAACTACTTGTAGATTCTTTATTTTCATAAGTTGCATTGTCGTATAGTATATTTTCACAACTTTTATACAATAAAATACTTGGTACATACATTTTGAATCATTTTAACCAATAAAATTACTTTAATTAATCAATTTTTTTATTCACAACAAATTGCCTGCTATAGTCTACGTTTTGTATTTTAAATTGAAAATAAATTTACAAAAAGATAAGGATTTAACAAAAAAATAGGGTACTAATTTCGTTTTTGAAGCTATTAAAAAGTTTTAAAACTACTTATAGGTTCTTTATTTTCATGAGTTGCATTGTCGTATAGTATATTTTCACAACTTTTATACAATAAAATACTTTGTACATACATTTTGAATCATTTTAACCAATAAAATTACTTTAATTAATCAATGTTTTTAAGCACAATAAATTGCTTGCTATAGTCTACGTTTAGTAATTTAAATTGACATTAAATTTACAATAAATTAAAGATTTAACAAAAAAATAGGGTACTAAATTCGTTTTTGAAGCTATTAAAAAGTCTTAAAACTACTTATAGGTTCTTTATTTTCATGAGTTGCATTGTCGTATAGTATATTTTCACAACTTTTATACA
>QFDD01002291.1:0-21857 GCA_006871305.1 Vachellia collinsii | reverse complement strand
TTTTTTTTAATATTAAACCCACCCCCTTCCCCCATTCCAAACTCTCTCCCCCCATCCCACGGCCCCCCACCCCCTCCCCCATCCCTCAAATAAAAAAAAAGTATTATTTTTTAATCATCTCCGGTAAAAAAAAATTATTATTTTTTAAATCCATCCAAACTAATCCTTTAAAAAAACTAAATCCCTACAAATTATTTTGATAAAAAGATGGATATGAAAAATGAAAAATATTGCATTTATAATTTATACACTCCCTCACTTTTTGTAAAACAAGGTCATTTTTTAAAACAAAATTGTTATGCTTTTGTTAACAATAGGACAATTATAATTTACTAATTTAGTAATAAAATTGTTTTACAAAAAATAATTAGATACTTTTGGAGTATCACATCATTCATATTATCTCCAATAAAAATATTTCAATTGTTTTTTCTATTTATTGCATATCCAATAAAATTTCTTGATTAGTTCTTTCTTTATAACTTATTCTAATATACATATGTAAAATCTAAAAGAGACAGATGGAATACTTCTATTCAAACCAAGTAAAGCCTGGAAAGGTATGGTGCTTGTAACTACTTATCAAACCGTCAACGATTTGCCTTCATTCACCAACGTTGATATGGGCTCTGATAACAATGCCACCAAGTGAACAAGTTTGAGGGGGATTTTTAATATAAAAAAAAAAAGATTCCCCAAACTCATTCACCAGGTGAACGGGTTTAGGGAATTTGTACTGAACTCGTTTTTTAGGTGAACGAGTTTAGTACAAATTTAAACTCGTTCACCTAAAGAATGAGTTTGACTGTAACATATGGCTAAATATTTTCAAATGTGTAGTATCTGACTAATTTTTTTACTGTTCACTGTATTTAACTAAAAAAACCAAAGAAAGATATATGGCAGAAGGACCCTTATTGTCTAAAAGTTTGTTTGGTACGTGGGATTAGTCTTGGTGGAAGTGAAGATGGATATAAATTACCTTTTCATAACTACTTTTACTTGTTCTCTTTAAACTATAACTTTGCACTTTTAAATTGATAAGTTTAAAAATTAATCTAACATGCTTCTCCCTCATAATTTTGTTTGTAGGTTCCATTTTAAGCTCAAATGGATCAAAATAAATCTCCTACCCTTTCAACTACTCAAAACAGTGGTATAGAAAGTTAATTGCACAAAATTTCCGTCTTAGTCTCTAATGCTTTTAAACTTGGTTTATTATTTGTACCCTATACAATTTTTCACTTTAAACTCATTGGAAGTATCAAAATTATCAAATTCCAACTCTTCCCTCCTGCCCTATTCAGATTGAAATTCACATGGAAAGGGAAGAATTGCTTTTTCATGATTTCATTTCATAGACTTACATCTTGGCTCATGATTCAACCTTAAATCATTCTTTTTCATATTTTCTATAAATTTGGGCAGCACCTCCCCTTAGTTATTCATGCTTCCCAAATTACAAAACTCAACAATATCCATAAATACAACCATCATCATCATCATCATCATCAATCTCAATAGAGCTTGATTTAAGACTTGCATCTTTCAAATGAGAGATTTCTCACTTTCTCTCTGTTTTTAAGCTTTAGGTCTTCTCTTCTATTTTCATAAACACCGAATCAAGAGAAGTTTAAGAAATTAGAGGTTGTCTTAAGTCAAGAAACTAGCAAGAATGGAAGATTTGATAAAAAAAACACTTACCAATTTCTTACTCCTTTTCCTTGTTTCTTCACTTCCTCCTCTCAATTTTCTGGCTTGGCCGACCTATATGGCTGGTAGTGAAGGAAAGAAGTGGCTTTAAGTGATCCAATGGCCAAAAATAAAAATAAAAATTCATCTTGCTTTCTTCTTTGATCCGATGGCTAAAACTTTATCTTCCATCCTTCAATGGTCTAGATCATGCCACCTTTAACCTTAATGGGCTAGATCATACCACTTGGAAGTCTTGGAGAGGGAAAGTCTCCCATAGGCTTCTTATTTACTTTTGGTTACTTTATTGTTCCCAAAAATTTCCCTTTAATTGATACTAACTTTTAACTTTCTCGAAATACTTTTTCGAAAACTCTGATCATTTGATCAGTGTGAGATCATTAAAAATTCACATTTATTAGGGGATCATTCCCTTATTTTTTGCAAGATCAAACTCCTCTAAGAAATGCCCATTATTTTTAGTAAAAACCCTTTTTCTGGAATTTATTGTCTTTACATTTTTGCTTAGCTAAACTGTTTCTTACTTAGACCTGAAACCATTTTTATAAATTCACATAATTCTTAAAATAATTCTCTCCTATCCTTGAATAATTATTTGAGGCCTCTTAATATTTTTAATAATTAATTTTGGCTAATACCCCTTTTTCAACCAAAATTGAATAAATATTGAAAATTCTTTTTTGAGGTGATTTCTGCTACTTTAACCTTAATTCTGCTTCAAATATAATTTGGGAAATTATTCTCTTCATTTATGTGTTTTTAGGGCAATTTTCTAATATTATGATGAAATTTCCGAAATTGCCATTGCTCACTTTAATTTCTTGAAAATCACACTTTTACCACTGCTCAGGGTAGCAAGTCCAAAATATGATTTTAGGATTTTTACTATTTTTATTTGACTCTTGATAATCTTACTTTCACCTTTGACCTTTATTCTCGAGAGTCAAATACTGCATAGTTCCTAATAATCATTTATTTGCCAAAACACTTCTTGGGACTATTGTTTAGCTAGGCTTAGTAACATATATCATTCTGGCACTTTTTGAGTTTCTAAGTCCAAAATTTGGGATATGATAGAAATCATTTCCATGACTCTATTAGTGTACCAAACTGATTTAGAGCATGGAATTTAATTCCGTTTTCATGATTTCCATGGGTTCATTCTAACATACCAAATGAGCCCCAACTGTTTTGGGTTAACATATGATGTCTTGCTCACTTGAAGGCCTCAGCCTGTTGTGGCACCTACTTTATCTCTACCCATCTTTTAGGATTTTCCTAAGGCCCAACATACAATGCATAAAATGAATTCTTGCAAGAAAAAAAAAATTAAGTTTAAAGGATAGTATTCTATTTAGAAATTATAGTTTTTTTGGCTATAGAAGATTATATTTCGGATGAAATGCATTTCTAAAGGTAGATTAAGATCATAAATGTACATTTTTTTTATCCTTTGTTTGTCTGTCTACATGCATGCATATTAATTTTGAACTAATAGTTTGCTCTATTCATAAATATTCCTCCATTCACTATCTCCAATTGTCTTATTCTTTTCCATAAACTATTGCACTACAGGTATAGGAGGGTATTTTAGTGGAAGTGAATAATATTTTACATTTATTTAGTAATTTTTTAATCCATATGAAAAAACCTTAATCCACAAAATAATTAAAATGGATTGTGAATGATAAAACTCACAGCTTCTTCTCTCCAGTTATCTATGGCAGTCACCTTCTTTGAGTCCACCATCTCTTTCAGCATATGCATCACCATCATGGTTGCCGCGGCCTCCTTCACCTCCAAGGTCAGTTTTTATACAGTGATTTATTAAATATAATTTTGGGTTAAGGTTCAATTTTAGTAACGAAGTTTTTTCTAAGAAGCGTATGAAATAATTATATTTTAAAGAATGTAAAAAAAGACACGATCTTTTAAAAATGAAGCAATTTTAAAAATTCTGTTAAATTAAAATTAACCCAAATATCTTTTATATTGAAATTAAAATAATATAAAAGAATGTTTCTACTTTTACACTATTTAAAAATTAATTGTGTCAAATACTCCTGATAAAAAAAAATAGTTGCTAAAATTGCACTTTAACCTTTCATTTTTTTATGTCCATTCATGCTTATTCAAATAAAAAGAAACTGATATTATATTTATGAAACCCACTTTTCCTTTTTATATTATTTTTTCTTTTTACTCTACTATAATCATTTCCGTGAGTGAAGAGGGTCTGGATTAATGATTTCCTTTTCTCCTTGTTCATACATGCATGCATATACATACATTCACTCCAAAGGTCTAGTTTAAAGTAACCTATAATTTTGATTTAATGTAGAAACGGAAGATTTTCAGAGAGTGACGAGCATAAAGACACTTAGCTTATTGGTTTGAGGAAGTCTTTGGAAGTCCAGTTAGATTTTTTTTTAAGAAAAAAATTAAAGTTGGATTCC
Organism: Vachellia collinsii; assembly: GCA_006871305.1. NCBI lineage: Eukaryota > Viridiplantae > Streptophyta > Magnoliopsida > Fabales > Fabaceae > Vachellia > Vachellia collinsii. The sequence goes on along the minus strand of QFDD01002291.1, from coordinate 17,688 downwards.
AGCTAAACCCTTCAAGTTTATCAACTTGTGGTGATGATACTTTTCCCATTCCTTTTAGGAATTCAAACAAAAAAGACATTTTAGAAATTCTACAGCTATTACTTATATAAATAGAGGCATTTTGATCGTTTGAGACCTTTTTTATCAAATAGAGAGAAAAGAATAATTTTAATTGACGTTCTAAAACTTCAGGACCTATAGTGTCATTTTTCCTAGCTTGACTGACAAGGAAACAAACGTTTCCATCACCAAGCATCCATTATGTACATATTTTTGTTTCAATAGAAGTCGATATAATGAGGACTCATCTTGGAGTTGTCTTTTTTGTTGCAGGAATGAAGGGTATGATTGGGAGTACATTTTTCGCACAAGGTGAAGTCCCATACAATGAATTTCATATTTCATGAAAGAAACCTTAAAAAGTTTTCCATTAAAATAATTTTTAAATAAAAAATTGACGTAACGAATTTTGAAAGTATTTTCATATAGACCAAAGTATATGTTTGGTCCTAGTTTGACATTAAATTTTAGTTTAGTTTTTCGAGTTTACAAATGTATTTTTAGTCCCTTGATTTAAACATGGTTAATCTTATTAATGAAAAATGTTGAATTTAAATGGTGAATTTGTAATTAAATGTTAAGAAATCATGATTAAAATCTAATGAAACACATAGTTGGAGGCTGTGTAGAGCATCTTGACTATGCCATGGCTTATATATCCACACTATCTTGCCGTCAGGCTATGCCATGGCTATATACTTGGATTCTGTGATAGAGCATGATACCGTATTTTGCGTCTTACTCCACCTACCAAATTTCTATCAACAGGGACACAATATCCTATAATGGATCACTAGTAGCTTTCTAACCACCAAAGTACACATAAATAACATTCAATACATGTGTGATCATGCATGATTTATATAAAGTATACCACGACTAGGGTTCTCTTTAGGTATATATGACATACTCTCTAACTTTCTAATGATTAACTAGTGGTGATATATACCATGATTTAATTGAGCACACTGACCAGGTAGGTGATATATGACAAGTTATCATGAGATAATTCATCTCTCAATCAGCCTCTGGTACCTCTTAGGTTTAGGGTTTTCAAATAATTCTTATTAGTATTGAGCGCTGGATTAGTAGTGACAATTGGGAATTTGTATGGTGTAGCTCCTGGTTTCCCTGTTCCTACAACAAATCAATAATATATTTCCTTTGAGCTAGGATAATGCCTTTCTTACTCCTCAAAACCTCAATTCATAGGAAGTACTTTAGTAGATCGAAATCTTTCATTTGGAAATGAGAGTAAAGGAAAGATTTGAGTGATGACATCCTTCAGGTATTACTACTCGAAATCACAATGCCATCCACGTACATAACTAGAAGGATCATGTTGGCATCTATTCTTTGATAAAATACCTAATGGTGACACTTTGAATTGTGCCAAATATTTGAACCACAAAATTGAACTTATCAACCCAAACGTAGGGACTTTGGTTTAAGCTATATAAGGATTTTTCTTAGGCGACATACCTTCCCACAGTCTCCCTGAGTAGCAAAAGCCTGGCGGTTCCTCCAAATAGATTTCTTCATGAAGGTCACTTTGTGAGAAGGCATTTTTTGTAGCCAACTAGTGAAGGTTCCAACCATAATAAGTGCCATAGAGTTCAAGAGGTGAGCAAAGGAGGGCTTTGCCATAGGTGAGAAATTTTTAAAGTAATCAACTTCATAGATTTGAGAATAACCTTTAGCAACAGGGAAAGCCTTGAGATGAGTATCATCATCCTTCATTTTAATAGTCAGCTCCCACTTATATCCGATGTCCTTCTCCCTACTAGTTAATACACTAAGGTCCTAGTACCAACATAGTCAAGGTCTGTCATCTTTTACACAGCAGCATGCCAACTCATGTGAGTTAAGGCTTCATGGAGAGTTTCAGGCTTGGAGATAGTATATAAGAATGATGTGAAGAATGAAAATAGTTGGAGGGAAACGTGTTCAGTGTAAGAATGGAAGGAATTTAGAAATGGAGATCGTGACTATGAGAGGAGAGGAACGAGGTGAATCTAGATGTAAATGAATGTGTATAGAATGATTGATGGAGATGGAGGAAGGGATGCCAACTGAAAATCCTTGTTAAAGGGTCTATCAAAAATACTAGAATTAAGCTCTATAGTCTTGCATGTCAACCCTATATGTTGAAAGCCGAAGCCAAAAAAACCTCAGAAAAGGCTATTAATACAAACTACCACACAACTAGCCAAAACAACAAAATAGACAAATTTAAAGTATTACAAGACAGGTGGGCTTAGCCAATCCCTGCACGTATTTCACCATCCCCTGCCATATTCCTTCTACAGCTCCTTCCACTATTAAGGTCAGCCACCAACAACTCATTTAAGAGGGAGGGTGCTGCTTCCAGCCACCCATTGGGTGCCCTCCCCCTGCTTCCCAGAGCTGCTAGGTAATCAGCAGCATGATTGCCTTGGCGGTCTACCAAGGAAAAGGTTATACTTGGTCTGTCCTTACACAGCTTCAGGATCTCTTCCATTGTGCTAATGCTTTGCCACTCCACTCCCTTTGTAGAATCAGTTGTGAGATGTCTGTATAATACCTCACAATCAGTTTCAATGCAGCATTTCTGGAGGTTTAGCTTATAGCAGGTCAGCAATGCCTCTCTTAGTGCTTGGCATTCAGATTCAAATGGATTTTCTGCTTTAATCTTCTTCCCCCGTCCTCCTAAGAAGGAGCCTTCACTATCTCTACAAATGATTCCAATACCAGCACTCTTTAAGTTTTTTAAGAAGGCACCATCTTCATTAATTTTTATTGTGCCTTCGTCTGGTAGTTCCCAATACTTTTTTCTTTCCACTTCATTTCTCTTTCCCTTCCCATCCACTCCCTTATTTAAGGCCTTCACTCCCCATACTTCCTTAACTAGTATTTGGGCTATATTGACTACCTTCTCGGGATTCACTCTAGTATCATTAAAGACCCATTCACATCTTCCTTTCCATATGCCCCAACAAATGGCAGCAGAGAGTGCCTTTCCTTCTTCAGACATTGCTTCATTCAGAAGTAGCTCCGAATACCACTTTTTAAAACTCAACACCTGGCTTCGATCAATCTTCAAGGATAATGTGCATCCAAACCAGCACCTACTTGCCCAAGGGCACAACAGCATCATATGTTCAACTGTTTCAGTCTCCATTCTGCAAACTGGGCAACCATCCTCCTGACAACATTTTCTCTTCACTAGTGCTTGTTTGGTAGCTATTGCATCATTCATTAGCCTCCATAGGAAGTGTTTGATCTTCAGGGGGATATGCAGTCTCCATATACATTTCCAGAGACTAGTTGGTACTTGGTAGGAGCTGCTTGGCTTCTTATTTGTCTTTCCTGTATTCAAACTCTTTGCAATATGATAACCAGATTTGACATTATATATGCCATCTCTACAGCCTAACCAGATAGGCTTGTCTCTTTCTCCTTCTGTTATCTTAACCTGCAAGATCATCTCTTTTTCAACATTTGTTATTTTCCCTTCGATCACACTAAGGTCCCATCTGCCTTGCTTTATAAGTGTTTCTACCTTCAGCTTCCTATCCTCCTCAGTTGTTGGTATACTGTACAGTTCCCATCCTCAAGGCCTAGTATCCATCTATCTTCCCACACTCTCACTTCATTACCATCACCTATCTTCCAGGATAACTTTTCTTTAAGGAGCTCTCTTCCTTCAATGATACTCATCCATCCCCAGGTTGCTCTTCCTCCCTTTTTAGCTTCCATAAAACTTGTTTTTGGAAAATACCTCCCTTTTAATATCCTACACCATAATTCATTAGGATTTTGGAGGATTCTCCAAGCTGTTTTGGCCAATAAAGCTTTATTAAAAGCTTGAAAACATCGAAATCCCATGCCTCCATCTTTCTTTGCATCTGTCATTGCCTCCCAATTTTTCCAATGGATTCTATTGCCACCATCTTCATTTTGTCCCCACCAAAATTCAGACAATAGGCTATCAATCTCCTTGCAGCATTTCATAGGGAAGAGGAAACATGACATAGGATAAACCGGTATAGAGTTAGCTACCGCTTTAAACCGGTATAGAGTTAGCTACCGCTTTTATCATAACCTCTTTTCCAGCAAAGGATAGGAGCTTCTGTTTCCACCCTTGCATTTTCTTATGAATTTTGCTTTTCACAAAAGCAAGGGCAGCTGTTTTTGATCTTCCCCAAATCAGTGGCAAACCAAGGTATTTGCCAGGCTCATTAGTTGCCCGTACCCCCAACGCCTCCTCTACTTCATCTCTCACAGCAACACTCGCATTTGTGGATAAGAATATGCAAGATTTATCTAAGTTCATCTCTTGCCCTAAAGCTCTACTGAATTGTTCCAATATTTTCCTTATTACCATGCAATTTTCTCTTTGGGCTCTTAAGAAGAAGAGAGCATCGTCTGCAAAAAAAAACAATGGGATATTATAGGGCCCCCTTTTGCCAACCTTACACCTTTTAAATCTCCATTATCAATGTGGAATTGTATCATCAAGGAGAGGACGTCTACAACGATGATGAATAGGTAAGGAGACAGTGGGTCTTGCCTAATGCCCCTCCCAGGATTAATCTTTGCTACCTTCTTCCCTGAAACTAACAGGTCAAACTCTACTGAGGTTACACAATCCATAATCCATAATCCATTTAACCCATTTGCTACAGAAACCCATGCGTAGCATGACATTCATCAAGAAGTTCCAGTCTACTTTGTCATATGTCTTGCTTAGGTCAATTTTCAGGGCCATGTCACATCTGGTGCTTGTCTTCTTTCTTTTTAGGTATTGGAAAGCTTCATGAGCAATTATTATGTTATCCTGGATTAGTCTGCCAGTCACAAAGGCCCTTTGCTGTTCAGATATGTATTTACACATCAGGTTTCTCATCCTTTTTGTCATGATTTTGGTAATGATCTTATATGATACATTGCATAAACCTATGGGGCGGAACTGAGTCACTGATTTTGGTTTGTCTACTTTCAGCACCAGTACAATTTGTGTGATGTTTATGCTTTTAAGGTTAGCATTTTCTTCAAAAAATGCCTTCACTATTCCACAGACAGATTCCTTCACTTCAGTCCAGGCAATTTGGTAGAACATTCCAGTGAAACCATCTAGTCTTGGGGCTTTTGTGGCACCCAAGTCAAATACTGCTTCTTCAATTTCATCTTCCGAGACTGGTTTTGTCAACAACATGTTTTCCTCTTCAGTCACACCCTTATTGATGTAGCTAAGGGTTTCTTCTGTTTACTTGGTATCCTTCACAGAGAAAAGTTCTTTGTAGTACTTTTCGAAAGCTTCACTGATTCTTCTAGTTTCTTCAAGCCACGTACCATCATCTGCCTTTATCCTCAGCACCTTATTCCTTGATCTCCTCTGAATAACTGTGCTGTGGAAGAAGCTAGTGTTTCTGTCCCCATACTTGATCCAGTTTAACCGAGCCTTCTGCCACCAGAATATCTCCTCCCTGTCCCATGCCTCCTCAATTCTTTTTAGCAGCTGTTCAACCTTAGCTGCTTTCTCTTCTATCCATCTTCCCTCGTGGCAAGCATCCAGTTTTCCTCTCAATTCTTCAATTACTTTTTTATTGTTTGGAAATTCTTTTTTGCTCTACTCCAGTAATATTCTTCTGCATCTGTTTAGTCTTCTTCTGAATTCATCAATTCGGGTACCCCTATATTCCACTACCTTATTCCACCATTTCCCTACAGTACTTCTAAACTGTTCATGCTTTGCCCAAGCTGCATTGAATTTGAACATTTTTGGAGTCCATTCCTCCTTGTAGCAGCAATCAACTATTATGAAATGATTATCAGAGCCAATTGGTTCTGTGTGGAGAACTTGTGCTCTACTGAATTCTTCTCTGAAGGTGATGTTTCCAAAGCCTTTCTCAATTCTTTCTTTTATATTGGCATCCCCTAATCTCTTGTTGCTCCATGTGAACTTTGCTCCTTTGAATTCAAGATCTATTAGTCCACAGTCATCGATTAACTTTTGGAACTTTAGCACTTTCCTGATAGGTACAGGTCTGCCTCCTTCTTTTTTTGATGGAGCCCCAACTTCATTAAAATCACCTATGTACAGCCAAGCTCCCACCACTCCCCTTGCTAAGTCCCTTAGCCTTCTCCACACTATCTCCCTATCCTCCTCTCTTGGTGCTCCATAGACAAATGTTATATAATTCGGAACACTTTCTACAGTTGATTGCACTCTTGCATGTATCAGATTCTTTGACTGATAGAGGAATTCCATTGTAATTCCTTCCTGCCACCACAGCGCCAATCCCCCTAATTTCCCTCTTGGGTCCACATAGAGCTCTTTATCTAGTCCACAAGCTCTTTTAATTCTTTTCAATCTTCTACCAGTCAATCTAGTTTCCATTAAGAAAACTATTGAGGGTTTGTATTTTCTGTTGCATTCTTTAAGGTTCTTAATTGTCAAGGCAACCCCCAAACCTTGACAATTCCATGATATTAGCTTCATGGCTCCATGGGGGCTGTTTGAGGCTAGCCACCCATGCCTTCAGATACTAGTCTCTTTCTTCCTCTTCCACTGTTCTTTTTGCCATTCCCCTTTCTATTCACTTCTGGTCTTGCTCTTCCCACCAGGTTGTTTTTCCTGACTTTTGCCTTCATTTTTTTGAGGTTTTCAGTAAAGATTGTAATTATTTTTTGCTGATCATTTTCCACATTTTCTATCCTTCTCTTTTTTTGAGTTACAAACTCTAACATTTCCTCTGCTCCTCTCTTTATTCTTAGGTTGCTCATTTCTTCAGTGACTTCCTCTAGGCTTTTCCCCACATAAGGAACCAGTGCTTTCTTATCAAACTCATCATCTGAAGGTAATTCCACTCTGTAGCTGCATTCCCCACTATAGTGACTATCTTGGTTGTCAACTGAAGGCCTCCTTATGTTCTCCTTTGCCTTTTTGTAGATGTTTGGTTATGTTCCCTGATCATTAGTCATTTATGGGTTCTTCATTGTGTTTTCCCCAGTATGATCATATGGAATCATGCACCTTTGCTCTATTCCTTTTCCTTCAACAGACAGGATATTCTTCACATTCTGCTTTAGAGTCACCTTCCCCATACTATCTCTATATTTGACTTAATAGAGAAGATATCATTGATTCTAGTATCTATAAAGACACTCCTCACCCTTGCCTCTTCCATATGACGTTTCCACTTGATGTTAACTTCTTTCCATCCCTCTTTCACTATCACCACAGCCTCTTCCCAGGTTTTAACCTGCTCTGTTGTAGTCCAGCTTCCATATCTAGGACTTGTAGGATCTGAAATTGCCATTAGTCTTGGCAAAGTGCAGGTACGAAAATCATGTCCTATAGATCCACATTTGTAGCAGAAGTCTTGTAGTTTCTCATACCTGATTGACAACCATATGTTCTCCTCGTCCAGTTTAGAAATCCAGAATCCAGCTAATAAAGGCTTCCTGAGATCTATGATCACTCTAACACGCATAAAATTACGAAGTATACGGTTATTATGATTTGGATCCTCCACCATGACCACCTCTCCGATTCTGCTCGCAATTCTAGTCGCATTCGCTAGGTTCATTCCTTCCAGTGGCATTCCATACATCTAGATCCATATCGGACATTTGCTGAAATCATAGTTCTCCATCGAAGTTAATTTTTGCCTCTCGACGAGATTCAACATTTGTCCATTGATCGACCATGGTCGACCTCTTAGTGTCCTGTTGTATTCCACTTCTGCTGAGAATTTGAACAGGAAAGCATTTTTTGTAATCATCGTTACATCTAAGCCATTTTGTAGATTCCATGCCTATTGCTTCCACGGCATTCTTACTAACTTCCTTTTCCGATAGTATGTTTCCAATCATCGACCATTCCGTTGTATCGTTCTTCCATATCAGCGGTTCTTCGAATGAAAATTTGCTGTCTACTTCACTTGGCACTGCCATTTTTTACTCTAGGCGGCCGCTTCGAATCGAATCTTCCACCTCCGGTCACCTCCAGGCCCTAGAACCACTCTCTTCCCACCAAAAAACTGTTATACCCAACTCACTCTCACGTGTTTCCACGGAGAGAATCTCATACTCCCACGCACCTGGCACAGGGAGAACTCTGAAGATATTAAGGATATATATTGGATGAAGTATTATAGCGTCAATTACATGTAGAAGAAAATATGCATAAGATTATAAGTAATTAATAGATAGATAATTCCCAAAGATAACATCAATCATTGATTACCATATGTTAATTGGTTCAATTACAAGCCTAAGTCAAACAAGGAATACATTGATATATCACAGCCTAACGAAAAGTACAACTAGATAGTTAATCACTGCAGCTTTGATCCTTGGTCCTTCTTATGCATTCTTTCATTGGTCCTTCTCTTGCTTTAATCTTGACCCTTAGGCCATCATATTCTTGTCCTCAATTGTCATTTTTCTAATTTTGGAAAACTTGTCCCTTTTCTTCTAAGCGTCCTACAAGTTAAACCCAAATAAAATGTGATATCAAGTAATCAAAATAACATGACACTTACGGAATTAAAGAAAGTGATAAAATAGGCCTAATTAATCAATTAATTCATACAATAATATAATTTTAAAAAGTTAAAGCTGGATATTCCGACTGAACTTTCAAGATTTTTAATTTGTACACGTAATAATTTTACCGCACCTTTCAAGAATTCTAACTACGACGTATATGTTAGAAGTTCTACAACTATATATTATTTACATATAAGGGCATTTCGATCAAGTGGCCTTTTTTTGGTCATGAGGGGAAAAAGTCTACCCTTAATACACATTCTAAATATTCAGACCGCACCCAGAGGGATTTTGTTATTATTATTTGTCAAGGAAATACATGTAAATCCATCACCAAGTACCCATTGTGCAGATATTTTTGTTTCAACAAAATTTGATATAATGAGGACTCATATTAGAGTTGTCTTTAATCTTTTTGTTGCAGTGATGAAGAGTATGGGGATTACCATTTACCCACAAGGTAAAATCTGATGCAATAATTTTTTTTTTATTTCCTCAAGCAGCCTTAAAAGGTCATCCGTTAAACTAATTTTCAAATATAAAATTGATCCTATAAATTACGAAATATTTTGATATAGAATTAAAGTTATATACCAAAATGGTTATTATATAATAAAAATAATATATACTAATCCTTGCCAAAATTTTATATAAAGCTAAGTGAAAATGGATGAAAACCTCGTATTTGAACATTTTACTAGTGAGAAAGATCTGAGTTCAAATACCAGTTTAATTGTGTATTAAAACATATCAATTTTTTCTGACAAATAAAATTTTTAAATAGAGAATCTTCATTGGTTTTCCCTAAAACCAATTCTTGCAAAGTCAAAAAATTATATTTTATGGAAAGTTCAGTAAAAAGAATTGAAATTAGATCATGTTAAGTAATGGCCAAAGTTTATATTTTGTTCTTTAAGTTTATATCAAATTTTATTTTAACCCATTAAATTTATAATAAAGTGCATTTTCAGTCCAACATTAGAACTAGCTAATGGAAATGCTGACATTCCGAATTGAATGCTGAATCAGTGGTAAGATTACAATAAAACATGTTTAAAATCTAATTATTAAATATAATAACATTTATATTTTAAAATTAAAATAAAAGCAAAAATTGAAAAAGGTCTTCTGTATCATTTGGATCATGGCGCCTCCCTCTGCACCCTTCATCTTCTTTTTGTTGTCGAATTCCTCCACCATCATGCATCTTCCGGTCAACCTCCCTTCACCTTCTTCTCTACCTTCAACTTTGACCTTAATAGATCTATTCTCTTTCAATCATTTTTGGGATTTCTCCCTTAGAACCTCCCTTCCCTTACGCTCTGTTTCGTACGGGGTTTTCGGAGAGGAGGGGAATGGGAGAGACATGCTTCCCTCTCCTTGTTTGGCTTAGAAATTATTTTCAAGGAATGGAGGTGACTTGCTCCTCTCCATTTGTTTGGATCAAAATTTTTAAAGAGTCCTTTTTCCTTCATGGCCTCCCCTTTGAAATTGAGGTTTTTTTTTTTTGGAGGAGAGATAAGAGAAAAATATTTATATCGAATGGAAAATGAGGGGATGGAATTTTTTTTTAGTTAAATTTTATAGAAATAGAGAAGTGGGAATCCAAATTTTTAATTGTTTTCTTACTTTTTAATTGCACATCCTATCTTTAGTAAAATACATATAACCCCAGCACTTCTTCAATTTTTTAAATTCAACTCATAAAAGTTTTCCTTCGCTTCACCTTCTCTCCAAATCCCTCATATCAAACAGTCTCATATGCATCGCTGTTGAATAGTTAACCCTTCTTATCAGGTTATATTCAATTTCAAACCCTGTTTGTCATATTGATTGAAAAAAAAAATTATGCAAATTAAGATAGAACTCATTACATACTTACTTTATAGATCGTAAATCATGTTGGAAAAACAATTTTTATTGCTAATCCAAATAGAGGAGAGAAGAACATTTTCTACTTTTGTTTTTATTTCAACTTTAAAATATAAAGATATTATATTTAATAATTAGATTTTAGGTATATTTTGTTAAAATTTTGTGGCACGTCAAAAGTTTTAGTTATCAAGAGTTAATGGTGTTAACATTATAGGACTATAATGAAACTCGATATAAATTTAAATGATCAAATATATATTTTACTCTAAATAATTTAATCATATAAAGCAAAAGTTTATGTGATTCAGGTTTTCCATAAACTTAAGATGTTTGTTTTTTTAATAACATATAATCACTACATATTATGATGAGCAACAGAAGTTGATATGTTAACTCTATATTTCTTGAAGACTGTATTCCTATACAATGTCACATGACAACTAACTATAATGGAGTTTGTTTTACAGGAAGAATGATGTATTTTTAAGTTTTAGAGGTGAAGACACTCGTGCTACTTTTATTTCTCATCTCTATTCTTCTTTAACAAATGCTGGAATTGAAGTTTTCAAAGATGATGAAACACTTTCAAAGGGAGATCAAATTAACTCGTTGTTGAAAGAAATTGAGATCTCAAAAATTTCTATTATAGTTTTCTCAAGAAACTATGCTAATTCTAGATGGTGTTTGCAAGAGCTAGAAGAGATAATGCATTGTCATGGTGCCAAAGGTCAAGTGGTTCTACCAATATTTGTTGATGTTGATCCATCTGAAGTACGTCACCAAAGCGGTAGCTTTGGAGAAGCATTTAGAGATCTTTTAAGCAGAACATGGGGAACAGATGATCGAGTTTTAAAATGGAAGGCATCACTTCAACATGCTGCTAGCATTTCTGGATTTACCATAATAAACTCAAGGTAAGTTTCTTCTTTCTTCCTTGTATACATTTTGTTTGATAATGTCTAAACATGCATGATAAGCTTAACATTCAAATTTTTGACTTGTGAGTGGATTATTACTTAGCTAGATTACGTCTCGTTCATTGCACTTAGTTTAAGGATTAAGTATGAAGAATAAGCATAATGTTCATGACTTGTACAGGTTGATGATTTTACTTTCACACATGTACATGTAATTTTATGAGCTTGGTATCTAAAATTTAGGAAAACTTTGTTGAATAAAAGCCAACATAGTGTATATGTAATAGAATTAGTAATGAAGATCTTCAACACTAAACTTTTAGACTTGTGTGGTATGTGATGGGAATGAAGCTGGAGAACATTTCTTTAACATATTTAATTAAATTTTCACAATATTATAATATCATACACGTCTTCATTAAAACAGTTTGCATAATCGAGCCCTAATAATGTGCCCATCACCTAGCGATGGGAAAACGGGCTAGCTCGCAAGTTGTGGGCCAGCCCACCTCAAGCCAACCTGCCAACACAAAAATAATTTATAGAAAAATAAAATACAATTATAACTTTTTTCTTTATATAATATTATTTTATTTTGTCCCAAAAAATAATATTATCTCACAACATTTTCTTATAATTAAAAATATATAAGTATCAATGTTTTATTGTAAATTTAAATATAGTATTATAGATAGATGATATGAAAAAAATAAAATATTTATACTACTTTTAAATGTATTAGGTATTGTTTATTCTAAAAAAATAAAATTTAATGTTAATTTTTTCTTTTTTAAAAAATATTGAGATGAAAAAATGTAAAAAATAACATATATCATATTATTTTAAATTTAAAAAAAACGTGGGTTAGGTGAGCTGGCTTGCCAACCCGCAAGCCAGCCAGTCATAACTTGTGAGTTGGGCGGGGCGGGCTGAAAGAGCCCCCTCCTCAATGGCCTAGCAAAATGCCAGTTCAAGCTTGCCATTGGCAAGCCCAACCATATTCCCATCCCTACGATCACCCAACACCACAATAACCACTGTGCACCACTAACATGAAGGAAACTAGAGATGAGAGATGGAGGAGATCAACATGATAGATGGCAGTTGTTAGAGAAGAAGATCGATGAGAGAGAGAGAGAGAGAGAGAGAGAGAGAGAGCGATGGCGGTTGAAGAGCCCTTATTTGGAGCCAATAGAGCCAAATGAGAGCTGAGCCATGCATAGACACTGCTGCTCAATTAAAATCTTGCTGCAACATAGAAACCATGGTGGGATGATGGAAGAAAGTGGAAGAAATGGTTAGAAAATAGAAGAACTAGAGTCTGGAATGTTGAAACATGAGAGGAAAATTAATTGAGTGATGAATGAACAAGTGGTGACCGTTAGGGTTCAATTCTTGAGGGAAATAGGATGAGTTGGGTCAAGTTGTGTTGCATTTCATTAAGGTCCCTAAGTGCCATCATGAAATCTTTAGGTCCTTCTTTGACGTTTTATTGGTCCTTGGCTAGCCTTTTCTTTGGTCCTTGTTTCACTTTTGTTGAATTCACCAGCAACTTCAATTAATCTCCAAAATACCTACAAATCAAATCAATCATTTGTAATATCACATATCTTGCAAATGAAACATATTGAAAAGCTTAGATGACCAAAATGTCCTTTTCACAACAAAATCACATGTAAGTACCTAGGACTCATCACACATCAGGTTGGCAAGATAGCTAAAGTAAACCATTAAATGACGCTAAAAATATAGTGTAACATGACATATAAGAAATCAGTCTTTATCAATTATAGATCAAATGACTCCTTGAGTGCTTTCAAAATCAAAGCCGAAACTTTCTAGTAGAATAGAAAAATTTGTAAAATCCTCAACTACTCAAAATAAGTCAAGATTATCCACACTTCAAGCAATAATTCTTAAAAGTTGAGTCAGAGTAACCAAATGCATATTTTCCTACACATGTATCCAAAGTATGCATATCTCAACCCACAAAAAATATGAACAAAATTAGGAAAAATATGTTATTTTACACTGTTTTAGCTCTCTTCATCTGTTGACCTAATGAGCTCAACTACTCCTTTATTTAGAGACTAGATAGAATAGTTTCTGCACCAGTCACTAATATTAAAGTATTTTTTAAACTAGCTAGGCAACTGTCATAGGCTTTGTTTTCCATAGCATTAGAAAAGTGCATTCACATACTTGTAAACCATAAATCATGTTGGAAAATTAACTTATATCACTAATGCAAATAGACCTGTAGAAAGTCAACAATCTCACTTCATATTTATAAAAATGTAATCAATCACACTTTTTGCACAACCTCTACAGCAATCGTGCAGAAATACTACTATAAAAAGAAAACACCTTTTTTCCACTAGTTAAACAACCTTCTTTATAAATGTTCAAACCAACATTTTGAGCAACTTTCTACCATTTTCTCTTCAATTGACACCACACTAACTTTCTCCTCATATATATTCATTACAAATCTTATATTTTCTTGTATGGTGACACTTCCATATAAACAATTGATCTTAAATATTATTGCATTTGTTTCCATCTTGGTAACTTGAAGGAATAAGGTAGCAACCGAAAAAAGAATGCATGACATCTAATTTAGGTGAACAAGATGATGTAAGGTGATCATCATGAAAGCTACAAAAGAAAAGACAATCCATTTAGCACAACTTTTGATTCATTAATTTTGTTAATGACTTAAGTATTTATCCTTTCCATTATATATCATAAGTTAACATGTGGTAACGAGTATAAACATTAAGCAAAAGGTTCATTCAACTTGTAGTTTTGTTGGCCGCTTAATATTTCAGTTTTTTTTAAAAGTATGTCATGATATGGTTCACTTATCGTAGTCATACTTCAAAGTTGCTCATTTTATGCTATTCCTACTTATTATCTACAGGAATGAAAGCAAGGATATTGAAAATATTGTTGAACACATTTGCAATATGCTAGACAAGACAAACTTATTTGTAGCTGATCATCCAGTAGGGGTTGAACTTCGTGTGCAAGTCATAACGCAACTTTTGAACAATACGAGTTCCTCAAATGATGTTCTCCTAGTAGGAATATGGGGAATGGGAGGAAGTGGTAAAACAACCATTGCAAAAGCCATTTACAATGAAATTGGTCGTGATTTTGAAGGTCGGAGTTTCCTTGGGAATATAAGAGAAGTTTGGGAGCAAGACAATGGTCCAATTTCTTTACAACAGAGACTTCTCAGTGATGCTTTTAAAACGACAAAAATGAAGATACATAGCATTGAATCAGGAATAAGTTTAATGAAGGAAAGGCTTTCCCATAAAAGGATCCTTCTCATTCTAGATGACGTGGATAGCTTGGATCAATTAAAGACTTTATTGGGAGGTCATGAATGGTTTCATCCTGGTAGTAGAATACTCATCACAACAAGGGATCAACATATACTTAAAGTCCTTAAAGTGGACTATGTGTATAGAATGAAAGAAATGGATGAAGGTGAATCATTTGAGCTTTTTAGTTGGCATGCATTTAAGCAGGCAAGTCCTAAGGAAGAATTCATTGAGCTCTCTAGGAATGTAGTTGCTTATTCAGGAGGGCTGCCACTTGCCCTTCAAGTCCTTGGATCCCTTTTGTTTGCTAGAGAAAAATCAGAATGGAGAAGTGTATTGGAGAAACTCAAAATAATTCCCAATAATGAAATACAAAAGAAGCTAAAAATAAGCTTTGATAGCTTAGATTATTTGGATCAAGATATATTCCTTGACATATCTTGTTTCTTTATTGGGATGGATAGATATGTTGCAACACAAATATTGAATGAATGTGGATTCTATGCTGATATTGGAATCCCTACCCTTTTGGAGCGGAGCCTTGTTACCATTGACAAGAAGAATAAGCTTGGAATGCATGGCTTATTGCAAGATATGGGAAGAGAAATCATTCGTGCAAAGTCACCAAACATTATTGAGGAGCGTACAAGACTATGGTTTCATGATAACGTTCGTGATGTATTGTTAGGATGCACTGTAAGTAGCATATATGCTATAAATTTTTTGTATACATAAAATAAAATCAAGGAATAAAAAGGCATGAATGATTGGGTTCCACAATCAATTTCCTTTTTAATTATAACTTCAAATTTAAGGATAATGAAGTTGGATTAAAGTTATTTATTGGCTTTATCTCTTCTGGGTTTCACGTACCAGACTCATCATGCAAATTTTTTCTTTAATTTTGTTATACATGATCCTTATTTCACAGGGAACAAACTTTGTAGAGGGACTATCTTTGATGTTACCAAGAACCAAAACCATTTCTTTGAGTACCAAAGCATTTGAAAAGATGGAGAGACTTAGGTTGCTACAGCTTGGTCATGTACAACTTCAAGGAGATTACAGATATCTTTCAAAAAATCTTAAATGGCTTTGCTGGCATGGTTTTCCTCAGAAAAACACACCAAACAAATTTTATCAAGGTACTTTAGTTGCCATTGATCTCAAATATAGCAATCTCAAGATAGTATGGAAGAATCCCCAGGTAAGTAGTTAAGTTTTGCTTATTCATGTCATTTTTCTTTTCACCTATTCTCTACTTTACCTTATTATTAGTTCTTTTCTTTTTCTCAAACAGCTGCTGGAGAAGTTGAAAATACTCAATCTTAGTCATTCTCATTATTTGACACAAACACCTGACTTCTCAAATTTACCCAACCTGGAAATGTTAGTGCTCAAAGATTGTTCAAGGTTGTCAGTGGTTCACCATACCATTGGATTACTTGATAAACTTACTCTGTTAAATTTGAAAGATTGTAAGATTCTTCCTAATCTACCCAGAAGTATATACAAGGTGACATCACTAACAACTCTCATTCTCTCTGGCTGTTTAAATATTGATAAGTTGGAGGAGGACTTGGAACAAATGAAATCCTTAACGACACTTATTGCAGATAATACTGCAATTAGAAAAGTTCCTTTCTCAATAGTAAGATCAAATATTGGATATATATCATTGTGCGGCTATGAGGGATCATCACGTGATGTGTTTCCTTCACTTATTTGGTCTTGGATGTCTCCAAAAACCAATCTTCTCTCTCAAACTCAATCTTTTGAAAGCTTATCATCTTTAGTTTCCTTAAACATACCAACTTCAAGTTTCAATGGCTTATCATCTATCATAAATGAAGTTCCAAAGCTTCAAAGTCTATTCCTAGAATGTGGCTCAAATTCCCAACTAAGTGAAGATGTGACAAGAATTCTAGATACCTTGTATGCCGCAAATTGTACACAATTGACAGCTTTACCAAGTAAATCAGAGATGTTAGCTTCAAGTATGCAAGCTGGGGCAATGATTGATTCTTACAATGAAAATTACAATTCTTCAGTCTCACAAAATGCGTTAAGCTGTCTTCTTATTCAAATGGGAAGGAACAACCAAATCACAAGTCTTGAAGAAAGCATTTCAGAGGTTTGTCTCTACGTTCACTATGAGTACTAGAATAAGTTATATAGTTTTTTAAAATCTAATTTGACCTTAAATTAGAAATACTCCCTCAGGTCTTGATTCTATGAGATAATTAATTAATTTACATATATTAATTAAGTTAGTTAAGTTAATTAATTGTAAAAAAATGCATGTTGCTTTCCTTAATTAAATACTTCTTTAATTATTTGTATTTTATACTATCTCATTGATGGAGATTCCTCTTTAATATGTGCAATAATAAGGATATATAGTTTATGAAGAAAATTATAAATTCAAAAGCCAGTGAATTGATGTACATTTGGAACGAGAGCAACCCCTTCAACTAGCTCCTAAAGTTAAAGAGCTGGAGGGAGTGATACGTTTTTCAAATTTATTTAATTTGTTATATAATTAATATGTATATATATATAAGCTTTTATTCAAGGCTGAACTAAATTTCATATGATCTTAGTTAGGTGAAATATGTTGTTTAGTTGCCTTTTTTTTCATATACTATGCAAACCTAGTTTTTTTTTTCAACATTTGTTAATAAGATTAACTCTTTACACACACAGAAAAAGTTACATTTAAAGAATGAAGACATATTCTTTTTTATCAATCAATGAAGACATATTCTTGATTCTTCATGCATGTTTGTGGGGTTTTACCTCTGTATTTCGCATGCAAATAGTTTATTCAAAAAACATCTACATGTAGTACCACACATGTTGGTTTTAGCATAAGAAGCTTGTTACGCATTCTATCTGAAAATTGATAAAAATAAAGTGCTAAATCTGTGGATTATTTCATATATTCTTAAAAGTATGTTTTACTT
>QFDD01002290.1:0-24788 GCA_006871305.1 Vachellia collinsii | reverse complement strand
GCAGTGAGTCTCTCTTTGGCCTTTTGCATGTTGTATTTGTGGATATGAAAATTTTGTCTCCTTGTTCCTTAGGTATTTCGAAGCCTGCAGCTATTATGTCATTAGATCAAAAAAAAAAAAAACCAAGAAGATAATAAATCAAACCATAAAGCTAGTCTAACCTTCCTAGTATCTATTTAAGCATACTCCTTGTATCGATTTCCTTCTTTATTGGATCAAGAAGAAAGAAATCATTGTTGGCTTTAATCTTTGTTCCTCGGGCCAAAGAGCACTAACTGGGAGCGAAGGGTCTGAAACTATTATGTCATTAGATCCCAAAAAAAAAAACCAAGAAGAAATGATTAATTCACCAACAAACACAAATGAGATTGCCAAGAAGAGATATGAAGAGAAAAGAAGGGGACTGTAATAGAGAAAGAACAAATGAGGTGTAGGGAATAAGAATAAGAACAGGTTTACAAGAGTTAAAATTTGGAAAACTTCCCTTAAAAAGGTAAAAGAATGGGAACAGACCAAAAAAAAATAAATGCCAATTATAGTGATCCCAACTTTCTAAGTGGTGTGAAATAATATGGAGAAAAAAAATTGATTACTTAGATAAATATCCATTCGGTCACCAATATCCATTTGAAAAAACACAAGACATCATTATCATTTACCATACTACGAGGCCTAATTAAGGTAGCCTTAATTGGATTGGGTGGATGAATTATTTGATCAGAATCAATGCAAACTACTTGGACAAGCCAAAAAAATTGATTACTCAAATAAATATATATTTGGTTACCAATATCTATTTGGAAAAAAAAATTGATTATGTGGAATAATGTGACTAATGACCGATGGAACACAATGTTTAGTAATATATATATTTGATATTTGATGATATTTGATATTTGATAATGATAATAATGATGATGGAGGAAAAAAAAGATTACTCAGATAAATACTCATTCAATACATAGGAAACATTGATTGAGGAATATGTGACTAATAATAACAATGCACTGATTAAGAGAACACAAAATTTAGTAATATATATTTGATATTTGATTGATGTGATCAATGACCGATGGAACACAATGTTTAGTAATATATATATATATATATTTGATATTTAATATTTGATATTTGATGATGATAATAATGATGATGGAGGAAAAAAAAGATTACTCAGATAAATATCCATTCAGTGCATAGGAAATATTGATTGAGGAATATGTGACTAATAATAACAATACACTGATTACGAGAACACAAGATTTAGTAATATATATTTGATTGATTATAAGTGAGAATTAACTACTTAGCTAACTTAAGTAATTAAAAATAGGATTAATGCCCTCTTTAATCTTTGAATTTTTGTTTTAATCTCTGAAATTTGAAACAGATGGTTTTGATTTTTTAAATTTACTTCAATTTCAAATCGTTAACTTTATACTTTCAAAAAGACTTTAATTCAAAATTAACACAAAAAATACTTACATATTCCAGGAATATTATATAATATATACTCTATCCAATAAAAATATTTTAATAATCATTTTTTTCCTTATCTCATATCTCATAAATTTATTTTGATTATTTCTCTCTTTTCATATCCCATATGATATGTTTTTGTGGTTTCCACAAATAGAGATAGATGAAACATTTTGATTGGGAATGGCACTAATGGCGTGACACTATCGGAGCATGTAGCTTACGTGGATGCTGAGTGGGCATGCTGAGGTGGAAAATAGATTTATCCTAAATCCCATTGGACTCTCCCCACAATCATATTTCCTTTGCTCCCTCTGTAGCAGTGGTTTCAGCTTGAACAAAGAGACCATCTTTAGCATATACAACCCACAAATTTTGATATCAATAAGATTGTTACGTGCTGGTTGATATCTGGACAAGTTTAAATAACAAATTTAATGGAGCATTAGTAGTGCCAAGAAACTACACAAGGAACCGTAGCGTTTTGTGATGAATCTTATCTATTTTGGCTACCAACTTAGTCGACATGTTTCGGAAAGTGCCTTCCAGCTTTATCACAGCTTGGCATCTGTCTTGTGCTTGTTGGATCAGAGGTGAATGCTACTTTTTCCAACATAATTTACAGTGTACGAGGTAAATATATGAAAGAAGAGTTATCTTAATTCATACAGACATGATTTTATAACATCATTCCAAATATGTTCTATATTCCCATGAAAAGAAACATATCTATCAACAAAATATTAGGTGTAAAAATAGGTCAGGCTAAATAGGCTTGAGACTGCAATAGAGACCTAAAGCCTAAGTATGAGCCTAAGCTTGTATACATGTTTTTCCTTATACTCAGCCATATCTAGATTGAAACCTTTTTAAATGTCTATTTACAATGATCTTATATTTCATGCCTTCAAGGCAATAAATAGGTTTTAATTATACTAAAATCTACATTTTATTTAAGCTTTAAAACCTATATTTTTATCAATAGAAGGCTCAAAGACTAAGTGTATGTTTGGGAATAGCTTTTTTAAATGATTTTACGCAATCCAGAGTAAGTATGTGAGAGAAATTTTGTCTTGACTTACGTAAAAGTGCTTTTTAAGTGATTGGCAAACAAACTCTAAGTGTAATTAAACAAGTGAGACCTACGTAGTTATATGCTAGACTTTTAAAAGAAATACTTCACCTATCTAAATAAGTAGATCTTTAAATAGGCTTGATGACTAGCCTTCTTGTTTAGCAGGCTTACCAGGCTTTAACCAAGTTAAAGGTCTGACCTATTTTGACCCTAGTAACTGCTGTTCTCTGGGAAATTTTTTTTTTTTTTTAAAAACAAAGAGGTCTGGGAAAGATGAATAGAATGAGACATTATGCTTCATGGATGAAGGCATTGCTATCAAACTTCAAATCAAGAAACGCAATTCATCGACGTACTTTGTTTTAGAGAAAGATTCTGCAGGTCGTTTTTTATTTCTGAGATCACCATGAAACAAGCCAGAGCAAGGACAGAGGGCTGAATGAGATGAGGTGTAATAGGGAGAGAGAGAAAGCAAGAACATAAGTGATGTGCTCCTTCTAAAATATTCTTCGCATATTATTATGAAATTTAAAGAAAAGAATATCAGAGAGAGAGAGAGAGAGGCAGAGAATTAGAAAACTTTATTTATCATTATGAGAGTATGCGAAGTACATAAGTAATGTATTATATTTATACATTGGCAAAAAAAAATATTATATTTATATGCATATCTTTATACTATTAGGGTAAATCAATGATGAAAGATACAAAGGATAATCTTATAATGGAATATTCTGGAAGATATGGATATCCATATAATAATATTCATAACATATATAACATTACATTATGTTAATTAAGTTAGAGAAATTATTTTGGAGGAAAAAAAATGAATATGTGAAATAAGATAGTTATTATCTTACTCTACGAATCAAATTCAAAGACAACTAACTCTTATATTAATACCTAAATATAATAATAATTAATATTTAATAGGGACTTTAATTTATTATTTATATAGTTATATAACACAAATTTAATAATTGAATTATCAGTATTTATTATTTATATAACGAAAATTCATAATTGAAAAAAAATTAAACACCATTTATTTATCAAATAGAACGCATTTATAAGTAAAATAATAAGTATGTACTGTTAATAATCTTTGTAAATTTAAAAAAAAAATATTGTGAGTTTAACCCTTACATATAATTCACTCTTTCTATAAAACCGAACGTGAGGTGTAATTAATTTTTATGACTTGTGAGCATCTTTCTTCATCTCTAGCTTTTATTATATAGATGGACAAATTGATCATTATATATTGATGACAAGTTGAATTAACATTTACTTGCATATTTAATTGTAATTAATAAAAGCATAAATAATACAGTTATGAAGAGGTACCCAAGATATGGTGATATTGAATTTTAGTTTGGGAGCATCTAAAGTTAAAATTCTTCTACTCAACTAATAAAGGTTGATTTAATTATGTTTTAACTATCTAGTTGTCATGTTTAAGCCATGAGTATGCATTTATGATAATTACTTAAAGATAATGAGGTCTCCGATCTCCCATTATGAACCAACACTTTCACAAATCCGGTTAAGTAGTCGCTTATGTTTAAAATAGAAAAAGAGGAAAGATGATGGGAAGGAAACAAAAGTTCCTCTCCACCCTATTATTAATATTGGAAACCTGAGTTTGGAATTTGGGTTGTGAAGGCATTATTTGGAATCACATTATAGAAACATGTTTATGTAAGTAAAAAACAAACTTCTCTCATATATTTGTAAATCGTAAATCACGTAGAAAAAGTAGATTTCAAACTAAGAAAATGATAGAAGCACGGCATTCAGTGGCATCACGTGGAATTTGTGCCCATATATGTTCATACCAATGAGCCAACCACCTGCTTGCTTGCTTCATCAAACTACACCCAAAAAAAATGCCAAGTTCCTTTCAATTTTGCTCTGATGTCAAATGTCCCATTGTTATATTAAGAATATATCTATGAAAATTAAAGGAGAAAAACATATTCCATATATAATATAAAAGCTAGATAACTTATTATTAACAAAAAAAATTGGTTTTCCAACAATGTTTTGTTTGACTCATAATCTATGAGATCGTGAACATATAGAAGCACCCTTAGTATTGACAATAAACAAGGATACTTTAAGCAAACAACTATAAAGTTAGTCCACAGAGTAAATTAAGGTTTGATATTCATGAGCAAGGTATATATTTTGTCTAGGTTCTAAATAGTATAATTTATTTGAAACCTTCGTCCACTTTAGTTAGATTTTCAACACAAGCCCTTGCTTTTAGGGAATATCCTATTATCACTCATCTATTTCCACAGTCCTCCATACAAGGTACAATTTAAGCAATTTTAGTGTCCAAAATTACAAAACACTGCAAATTTTAAAAAAATTAAATTAATAATTTTCCCCTAAGATACTCCTAATAAATGATTAAATAGACTGAGTTTGAATTTCGAAAACATCTGAAGTAGAAAAAAAAATGATGACAGGAACAAATCATAAAGGAAAAATTTTGAAGGAATTATTATAAAATTTCAGATTAAAGAATTAATATCAGCAAAATCCCTAAAGGTTATTAATCATAATTGTTTCAATTGTCAGTATTAATTCTCTTGTTTAAGATCCTACAATAATTTCCCCAAAAATTTTCAAAAAACCAACTAAAATTATATTGTTTTGTTAGTATTTGTATTTAGATAAATTGTGCCTTCCACAATTAGAAAGGGAAGGGGAGTAGTTAAGAGAAATCATTCAACATGAAAATTAAAGATGAGAGATATTCCTTGAGTCACGAGTTCCATAGCATATCACTATTTCTACATTAATTCAACAGAAGAAAAGGCAAAGCATGACACAAATAAGTGAATAACGCCTTGTTGGAGTCTTTGTATCATGATATAGTATCACAAGTTATAAATAAAAGTAGCTTGTCAAAGATTAAGACACCGGCATCCACCAATGGTGGTCATCAAGCTCGATTACAGGTCCCCCAGAGAACTTACTGGTAGAGACAAAACACAAACCCAGAAGAGTTTTCTTCCCCATAGATGCCATCAAATGTACAAGGGTTGAAATACTACAAATCAACCCATTGCATACTTCTGAGTCCAGCTGCGAGCAGTAGCTTCATACTTGGCCCGGTCAGTTTTGTAAATGTGAGCAATCTCCGGTACAAGAGGATCATCAGGGTTTGGATCCGTCAACAGCGAGCAGATAGACAGCAGCACCTGAAATGCCAAGCAAGATATAGTTTGAAATCTCAATATCATCACATTCCTGATGGTGAAATCAAGAAAAATGGATCTAAAACAAGTTCACACTATACAAAATTTGGAAAAAGAGAAAGTCAACCTGTGTCGTGTGAGCCATTGAGCAGGAGTTCTAAAACGTAGCAGATTACTTGAAAAAGAGATAGGGCAAATATTCATACATGAAAAGGCTTGTTAAGTATTTTTCTTGCTCACATATAACAGAAAAAGTCATGAGCAGTAACAATTTTCAGGGAAAAAATTATTCTACAGCTAGAGGATCGCTCCTGAAAAAGAAACGATTCACCCTAGTAGCCCCAACAAATATTATGCAACAGGTGAGTAGTAACATTCCTCAAGAATCCAGATACACTTCGAGATCATGAAAACATACCAAACCAGTACCCAAATAATGTCGGCAATTTCTATTCAAAAAATCATTTGGAGTAATCAGGCCAACAAAGGGCTAATCTTATAGATACATGATCACATCTGAAAATCACTTGTTTCTGGAAAAATACAATTAGACTACATCAAATCATTAATTTTGAAGAGATAGTTTTCCAGTTATAGGTCACTTCTAAAAGGTAAGCAGTGTGAATAGGTTGTTTCAATGAAAGTAAAAGGTGACCGTCGGAGAATTTCCTACAATCTCCAGCCACCTCCCACACACTAATAAAAGGAACCTAAGACCCCATTTGGTTAGCACTAAGAAAAAGGATTCCTTTTCTATCACACAACAATTAAGATATGAAATATCCACTATATCCTTTAATTATTACTTAATAACAATCACATAATTTTATAATTAATTGTTATCTAGTGCCACATATGACATTTCAAATTACAAAAGTTGTTTTTTATCATTCCATTACCATTTACATTTGCATTCTGCAAACCAAACGAAGTCTATTGATCTAGGGTAAGCAGAAGTATTTTCACTAACTCACTCAAGTAATCCCTGCGTATCATAGGTCTATCAGTGTGCCATCAAAGGATACTTGCACAAATAAGATTATAAATGGTAGATTGTTAACTTTTCCGCCCACTGATAATTGAGTAACATAACTTGTTGCAATTATGTTATGACAAATGTTACAATTAATGCTTTAGTGAAATCACATATTTCATATCCAAGACTTGACTATTTTAATGGAGAGAAAGGCAAACCTTAGAGATAGTAAGGGCAGGGCTCCACTGTTCCTTCAGGATATCAAGACAAATACTGCCATTGCTATTAATGTTTGGATGGAAGACCTTAGTCCTAAACGCAACCTGGATGAATAAGGTCATGAGATCTCAAGAATGTTTAAAAAAAATGTTGAATACAACAATGCACAGACATTATGACATGATGCGAAGTGCCTACAAAATATCATATACCTTAGGTGGCTTGAAAGGGTAATCTGGAGGAAAATGGATTGTAACTAGAAATACACCTCCAGCATATGGGCTATCAGCAGGGCCCATGATGGTTGCTTGCCAATGAAACATATCTTCGGCAACTGGACCTGTTTTGAAAAGAGTATTGAGAAAACTGAATTTGAAATTCAACATGAGCATACGCATAGCTAGGAAAAGTCACCAGTTAGATAGTGTTTTGAATATCTTTGATCAAAAACCACCTTTCATTTAGAGGTGGCAGTTGATGAAAGAGATTGTGCTGCTAAATTTCCCTTTGTACCTGGTATTTAGGTTTTAATGCTAGTTTTCATTTCCCATTCAAAAAGAAACATAATTTTTAATTAACTATTTTCAATTTTATTTTTACTTGCAAGAGGACGGTCATTAGGCACACTCCTCCTGACTACATAGGCTTGAAACAACGCTCATGTAAGTGGCTTATTTGGGCTTTGGACAGACAACATGAGCCATGTGCATTCATGTTTAACACATGTAACAAATGATCTATGTATTTTGGAGATTTACTATTGATACAAGACCGCAACTCCATGCTTTAGTTAGATAAGAACTTAATTCCAAGAATCCTTCTGCTTCCGTGAAGGGGATACTTACCATTAATAAACCAACAAATATTTATTATCCATAAACAGGGCCAAGAATATGGTTCCCTCTCCAATGATTGGAGCAAAACAATCATAAATATTTAAATTTTTAGTTTTACTACATAGTTAAGGATCAAAATTTCCCATACAGTGAAGATTTCCCTTAATTATGATGTAGGAGACCCAAAACCCTGACCAAGATAAAATATCTTGAATCCCACTCTGCTCAGAATATCAAGGTGATAGAATATAGAAGATAAACTATTTTGAGGAAAACCTCTTGTTGAGTGTTAAGATTAACTTATTTTAATTGATTTTACGGAGTTCCAAGCAAATATGTGAGAAGAGTTTTGTCCCAACTTTCATGAAAGTACTTTATAGGTTTCCCAAACAAGCACTTATCAGGATATCTATCTTATTTCATTAATTTCTGTTTTTACTTCACTTAGCAAGTGGTTGTTCAATTATTAATGGGCTGCAAGTGGATGTTTTAATATTCTGTATTAGCAAGTGGACTAAGGTTATCTTTTAGGAAGGTAAAGAAGGGTTCTCCATGGGTAGGAAACCATAGTAACATTAAGTTCAAGTTCGAAAGTGGGGCTATGATATGACAGGCACCCATAAGAGAGCTGGGATATGCAGAGAACAGTACAAATACATTAGTTATATAATCAAAATTTTAGTTTAAAGGAACCTAATTGTAAAAGTGCATCTAGGTTCTAATTATAGGCAGCAAAAAAAAATCTACAGTATAAATATCAAACTTCAGTGATATATTCACTATCTTCAAGTACACTATCTTACAACAAGCTATGCATACATTGAGGCTAAGAAGTGATATAATGTAAGGCTATAACTGGTAGTGAACAGCTGAAAACCTGAAGATCAGAAGCTGATCTTTAATAAAAAATCCTTACTGGTAACCAGAACTAGACATACACCCTGTGCTGACAACTGAGGGATAGTCATGAACAAAAAACACGTGAGTGACACATAAGAGCTTTTTATGACACATAAAGTAAATACCTGCCCTATAATTTGAATCACAAAAGGAAGAGATTGAATTTGCAAACCAATAAGCAAATTCATGTCAACCTGAAACTGAAACTTCAGACTATATAATTCTTGGCAACATAAATATCTTACGCCATTAATTCCATATTTGAATAGAATAAATATAATCAAATGCGTGCTATGGACAAGTCTACAGCATGTTATCGGCTAGCTTACTATATAGTCTAAGCATTAAAGGTTCGCTAAATCCCAGCAAATTAGTGGAAATGCATGATCAGAAACGCCCAAAATCCAACCAACTTAGAATAAAGAACGCATCTATGGAAAATGCATATACAAATCGAAGTGTATAGTGAAAACAAATAATGACAAAAGAGTCACATTGTTTTGGAACCTGCGCTGCATGAAGTTGGTGGATCTTTCTGCAAGTCCTTAAGCTCCTTCAAGATGCGCTTCGAAGCCATGTCACTTCCTCCAAACGAAGGACTGAATCAGAACCTGCAGAAAAAAAAGAAAGCGTATCGATCCAAAAGTCCAATCATACATCCATTCATCGCAACAAGACAGATACAAGGCATTGTATCACAAGATGTGAAGCGATCGTGCAAAAACGAAACAAGCGACAACCCGAAAAAAACTATAGATCACAGACATCACGGGGTAAACGAAAGGGAAGGAAGGTTTCAGAGGGCATAAATATACCCATCTGGGGTGAAAGGAAATGAGGAAGAAACAGGAAGCGGAAAGAGTACTACCTGAAAAAGAGAAAATCGAGAGGCGAAGCTTGAGGAAACAGGTTCGAGGAGCGAGCGATCCACAAGTCCAGTAGCCGCCCAGGCTCCAGAAACCCACAGGTTTCTCTCACCTCTGGAGAGCCCTCTCTGCGAGATTGCTGATACTAGAACTTCTGCTTGTGGAAGACGAAGCCCTTTTTACGGAGGGATGGAAAAGTCAAATGACACCCTTATCCATTTCATTTTTGATTATTCCACTGCTTGTCCCACATCGTTATTATGCCCACTCAATATTAAAAAAAGAAAAAGAAAAAGAAAAATCTTGTGTGATTCCTTTTATTAGCTATCGCAAAAAGGGTAAAGGTTCAAAAATATTATTTATCTTTTGCGAAAAGAACTCACACCATCATAAATAAAAGTTGAATGAAAAATATCTATAATCATTAAAAAATGGCATTAAAATGTCATAGTCATTGATTTCGAGAATATTGAATGTGAGTTTAAAATGTTATACCAAAACCTATGACATGGTCAGTGATGCAGGGATAATGTGTTGAAGTGGTTAAGTTGACCTTTGACCCTTAAGAAGCTTGACACTGATAAAGTGGATGACTATGTCCACAGCGACATGGTCCTTGGTTTTTAGAATCAACTCCACTGCTGCCTTCATAGTCACCAAGCTTGGCAAACTCCTTAAGGTCACGTTTGGTATGGTGGAATTGATGTATATGGATATGGAAATGGAATTGGAATTGATTTCCATCACTAAATCTGTTTGGTACAAGAGAAATGGGTATGGAATTGATTTCCACATGGAAATCAATTCAATCAAAAATATTGGAGTTGCTTTCCATGGGATGAGTGATGGAATTATAAATAATTCCATGGGATTCTTATTTTACCCTCCTTTTCAATCAAATGGTATTTTGGTCTTTTTATATAAAATTAGGTTCTATTTCCATGACATACCAAACGTACTTTTAAATTCTATCTCCATCTCTATATCCATTTCCATCAAAATCGATTCCAGCGTACCAAACGAGCCTTTAAGTCTGGTCAATTGAAGGACATTGTTGGAGTCCTCACCTCCAAGCTCACCGAAGAGCAAGCCCACTCTCATATATACCATCCCTCTTTTCGTCCTTGATGACAGTCCCCGTCTTGATTTGGCCATCTACAGCGCAGATGAGGATGACCCTGACATTAATCTAGTCAAAGGCCACGGTGGAGCTCTATTGGTGGCAGTGGATTGGCAATGATGATCTTGGTGTTTCAAATTTGTTGGAAGTACAACTTGATCAGGCTTCAGGAGTTGTTTAAGGAAGAAGGGTGTGATGCAGAATTGAGATTAGATGCAGACAAAAAACCCTATGTGACCAATAAATAATTCGAACTACATAGTAGATTTGTACTTCAAGACTCCGATTGGGCTGGCTGCCGATGCTGAAATATCGACGTTGGAAGGCGTTGTGGAGCACGAACAGTTCTTGAATATGGCCACTACTGTGATAATTGATGGGAGGAGTGGAGTTGAGGTGAAGAACAAGAGATTGATCACGTGGTGATAACTCCATAAACTCCTCTGTAACTTGGGATTTTTATTTGTTTCTTGTTCCCTATCATGTGATGATTTCAAACTTCTTGCAATTAAATCTCAATCAGAGGAAGTAGGTCATTGTTTTAGATTTGGCATTTATTTTCCTTTTAATGATGAAACACTCAGCATTTTAGATACTCAGTTAATAGACTTTTGGCACAATTAACTACCATGACATTTTAGGACAGTTTTTTTTAAATAATTGTGGGTATTTTTCCACCAAACTTTTGTTTATGGTGCTAACAGCTCTTTTCGCAAAAGATAAATAGTACTTTTAAATCTTTACTCTTGAAAAAATACCATAAACTTTATTGTATATTTTTTGGATGGGTAAAATACCTACGAATATTTAAACTAGGAGCAAAAATATTATAAATGTTAAATATAAATTAAAACCGTTACATATGTATATGTAAAAATGATGTAGGTCTTGACACAAAAGGTAACAAGGTTAGATTATATTTAATGGATCTAGAATTTTTAATCTCATCTTAAATCCTTATGAATATTTTTTCACCTCAAAAAATTGTATGATATTTGACACTCTTTCAGTAATATATATTGGATACTTTTGCACCTTCGCTCTTCTATCTTTTTACCTTTCACCTCAAAGTGCTAATCACTTACCAAAATAAAATAATAAAAAATATGATATACATTTATTTATAGGATATAAATATAATTATATTTTCAAATTATAATATAAGAGTGAAGAAATAAACATTATATATAACATACATTTATATATAAAATATAAATAAAATTTTACTTTTTAAAATATGTAAACACTCCTATATACTGGCATACAAGGATTAAAAAAATAGGTCTAGCATGTTCAAACATTTAGGCCATTATATAAACCTTGAACTGACTTTTTTTTGTACAAACAAACGGCCTCAACAGTTAGGCTAGAGGCTCCTAATTGGACGCCTAGCATGTTTCCACCCTTAATTATGATACATTTTTATATAGAAGAGTGTTTTAGTCTTTTATATATGTGTCAATTTTCTTTTCTCTTTAATTTCTTTCATCAATTCATATGGTATAGTTGGTGACATTTTCTTTCCAGTTTTCCCTCATCTCCATTTTGTCCTCTTTCATTTTCTTTCCTATCAATATTTCTTTACATTTAAATAAAGTTTCAGTTTAGCCTCTTAAATTATAAAATATATTTTTAGTCATTCAATACTAACAACTTCAATTTCATTTCATAAAAACGTTCGCCCATCAAATTTACACAATAACCATACAATTAAACGATGACATTGTATGCTATGAAATAAAACTGAGACCATTGCTATAGTGCATGCGATGGGGAGGAAAAAAAATGAAAAATGTTGGAATTGCAAGCTGCAGCAACAACAATAAGCCCCATACAATTAAACTTTTAGGTTGTCATTCTTGTTATATTAATAACTCATTCTCAGGCTAATGATTTTATAAACAAGGAGCAATGATCGATAATTGGAGGGAGATTTTCTTATTGAGGAGGGAGAAAAGTGAGAAGTGAAGAGGGCATAGATATGATACTGATGGAGGATTTAATCGGTAGCATGAATAAGGGCTAGGAAGGTGAGATTCAGTTTGCAGATAAGGAAGGCATTGGATAATAGTAGCCAAATAGTACAGCTTCAGTGGTTACTAGTTAGTATAATTTGTCTGTTTTATGTGGGTTGTGTGATAGTTTGTATATTTAGAATTTTCTAAGTGTTTTTATTTTTATGCTTTGATTACTAGCGTGTGTACTTAATTGTTTTTTTTTGTGATTAATAAAATTGATGCTTTTTGACACACAAAAAAGAGGGCATAGATATATTTACAACATTCAAAAATTCGTAAGGAGTCTTGGTGGTCTAATTAGGAAGCTGTTGAAACAGTAATCATAAATATAAATTTTGGCATAATATATGGATTCAATTGGGATTCATGCTGTTTTTCTTGTCATGTCAAATAAAATATAATGCAGAGATATTTAGAATTGTTATTAAACTCTTTATTTAATCGTAATAAATATTGAGCATGTTTGAATTAGTAGTATAAATTATTTTTCCGATGTAATTTACGATCTACGAAATAATTATGTTTAAAGTATTTATATTTATCATTTTTATTAAAATTAAATTGCTTGATTTATAAACTGATATACAATATAGTAATATATATAAATACATTTTTAAGTAATGCATTCAACATCTTTAATCTTAAAAAAAACATCAACAATTAAGGATTAGAGATGCAGAATTGTAGATGTAGTAGCATTATCTAATATTCGCATAGGATTATCAATGAATTAAAGTTTAGTCCAACCCAATTATTAGTTCATACTGGATAAGACCGGACCACTGGTTGCTCAACCCAATCCAGTCCAGCCCGACTATAAAATAAACTACGAGCATGTTTGTTAACCAATTCTCAAAATTAATTTTACATAAATCAAAATAAAATTCTTTAATATACTTACCTCGGATTCTATAAAATCACTTTCAAAATTAAAATTTTGTTACTTCCTGCGTTCTATATTTTATATGGGTCTCTGATCCGATGCGTTTAATATGCAGTCCTAATTATAAATATGCATGTGTCTCTATGGAGTGCCATGTCATCACTTCTGTCTAGGGACTTTTCCCTTGAAGCATTGAATGCGAACATCTTTGAGGCTATGACTTGCCTCCTTGCTTTCTGGCTGTGTCTACTCACTCGCTCTCTCCCGACTGGTGGTGGCTCGGCTTAGGATTACGATGAGCAAAGCCAAGAGCTCCTCCTCCTCGTCTTCTTCTCCATCTCTTGTCACGGCCTCACCAGCCCATTTTTGACGAGCTATAGAAGTCTCCTTGCCCAGCCTCGCTGACGAGTCCAATATCCTCCTGCTCCAATCGTTATCTTGCTTCTAGCTCGATTGGTACCTACCTTTGAATTAATTAATTGTATTTTTTTTTTCTATTTTAATCCTGGGCTGTAAATTGCCTGTGTAAGGGTTGTTTTCACCGTCCCTCCATGCCCAGGTGAGATTATTTCTTTGACATGGTGCACGGAATTTGATCGTATCACGATGAAAATATGCATGAGCTGGCGGAAGCAAGCTTATTAATGGCTAGCAAGTTTCCTTGTTGAAATTCAAATCTTGTAAGAGATGAGAGTTCATTTCTGAGCTAGAAAATTCTTCTTCTTGGTGCAATTTTTATCATACGGTTTAGAGATTCTGTGATGAAAGCTGGCCTTTGCAGCTGTGCTTTTGTGGATTTAGACGACATAGGTATGAGAGATTTTTAAGATTTTAACTTTAACATATATTAATAATGTTAAGTGAGCGTTACTGGGTTAGATTACAGATGTGTAAAAAAGCATGATGTAAGTTTTATCATTTTGAAAAGACATTACACGATATTTTGTGTGCAATTGCTGGATACCTGCTTGATGGGTGATCTTTTGAACTTCTTATTGTACATGACAACTATCTAGAAGTGCTTCATGATTCCTCACTTCCATTTTGTCGATTCGTTTATTGCCTCGTATTACAAACAAGTGGTTCAACTTTCATGGAATGCTGCGTAGTTATTGACTTTCTAAGGTTACTGAGGAATGCTAATATAATGACTTAATATTAAAAATGAGAATAATTAGTTCTGGTTTTCGATGGCGAAATTGTATGTTCCACATTCTCAAGATTTCTGCTTGGAAAATATCATTCACAATTTGGATGGTGGCCATATTTTTTGAATTTACAGTGTTCTCATGGAAGGCTCCTCATCATGAAGAGAGTTACTAGAGGGATCGGCATATGTGAACTTTTACACTCGTTGCAATTGATTTATCACAATGATTCCCTTTGATATTGGCTCCTTGAGATAATTCAATCTGCTTCATTCAAATCTGCTAACCAATCCTTTAACCAAGTGCTTAGTTTGGTGTGGTATAAGCAAAGGAAATCCAGATTGTTGCTTACAGAAAATTAATGGCTTTTGTTATGATCTCTCGTGTTTTGCGGAGATCTATTAAATCTTATCTCCCTTCTTCTGGCTCTTCAGTGTCTCGATGCCTCTCAATATTTGGTCCTTCAGTCCCCACTCAATCATCTGTTAATCTAATCCCTAGTCAGAAACCTTGCCTTTCAAATGTTCCATTCAGTCCATTCAGGCAATCGTTCCCTCAGATTCTTAATCTTGAATTATGTAGAAGTATAAGACTTCATCCAGATTTCCATTTTGTTGCACACATCTCTACGTCCTCTGGTGTGGGAGGGGATTCTAAGGAACACAAAAATTTAAGTGGTAATGAAAATGACATGAGATTTCCAGCAGCCAACCTCTCTTGGATTGATTTATACCTTCCAAGGCAGTTTCAGCCCTATGCTCGACTTGCTCGGCTTGACAAGCCAATTGGAACATGGTTGCTTTTATGGCCTTGTATCTGGTAAGATTTATTTTGATTCTTTCCCTTTTCTTTGTGAATGAATTCTTTGTTGATGAGGAAACATGGAGATCTGTAATAATTTTGATGGCCAACTTGACAACTAGTTAACACACACACACACATATACAGGTGTTTGTGTAGATAGCATTGTTATCAAATTGCAAGCTGGAACGCTTATTTATGAATTGCAAATTATATCAAATAGTAAATTCAGTTACAACTGATAAATAACTTGATAGATATATCATACGATTTGACAAAATGCTCAAGAAACAATTTGCCAAGTAAATGATTTTTTTACGTTTTAACTTTTAAGGATTTATATATCCACAGAAACTCCTATTGGAATTATCACTTTTATTACTTTCCTATCTGTAGTTCCTTAGTCTTGCCTCACTCATTTTTACCAGTGTTTCTGATTTTATATGCTCTATATTGCAGGTCAATTACCTTGGCAGCAACTCCAGGGCATCTTCCTGATTTTAAAATGTTGGCGCTCTTTGGATGTGGTGCATTGCTTTTAAGGGGCGCTGGTTGTACTATTAATGATCTGCTTGATCGGGATATTGACACAAAGGTAATTTAGTTGCTTTCATCCTTGGTTTTACTTCTAATGGGAGATAGGGATTTTGTGCTTTAAATTATTATACCTGGAGTGTGTTAGTTTATCTGAGCATGCACCTACTTGTCATTTTGTGAATTATCCTCTTTAAATGTTATCCCTCATATGGGTGTGATAAACATCTCAATAACTAGAAAAATCATTGCAGACATGTTCAGTTCATTCAGAATTAAATCAATTAATGCAGAATATAAATTCATTTTGCCAATCATCCACAAGCACTCTTTGGATTTAAATTTTGAGATCTCCCCAATCTATATCCAGTGACAAAGTCCGCAATGGAGTTGGAGGTTGTAAAAATGAACTAAAATCCCATAATTGCAATCAATTCACTCAGTCATCAACAGCTAGAGGCACATATTATCTGACTCGACACATTTGAAATACAAAGAAATGGCACTCTGTTGTGCCTCTTGACTCTTGAGCACTACATGTTATAATGATCGTACATAGCCATACTCTTGCATAAGTAGCCAAAATGGTTAAAGCAAATGAGAGAAGATGGTGGATTAAGAATTCGTATTTGCCAGTTACTGATTGCCTCCCAACCTGCAGTGTGATCCTTGGGATATTTGTTGCCTGACTCGTTTTTTACAGTATTATTTTATTTATGTTTTTTATTTGAGGTTCTGAATAAATTTTTATGTAAACATAATTTAGGTGGAGCGTACAAAGGTCAGACCAATTGCAAGTGGTCTTCTGACACCATTTCAAGGACTTTGTTTTCTTGGTTTTCAATTGCTTTTGGGTCTTGGAATTCTTCTACAACTGAATAATTATAGGTCAGTGCTCCTTATGAACAGCATATTCTGGACATAGGAGTTAGGGCCAGTCCCATTCTTCCTTGTTATATCAGGTTGCTAGACCCTTAATTTTGTAGTAATAGACTAATTGGCAGGAAAACTGCACCGCACAGGAACCATGATCTGGATTGCATGTCCTAGATAGGGAAACTAGTATGATAAATATGACCATGGTCAGAACTCAGAATTATGCTTGGTCTTGCTAAGACTATAGGTGAACAATTTACCGTTTATGTTCGGGTGGAGGTTTGCTAATCCGCTTTATTGATTATGGAAAACTTGAAATGATTTTTCTCTGGATGGTTTGCTGGGACAAGGCATCTTCATGAAATTTTTCTTTATCATTATTCAGTTTGTATCCATAATTTTGATTAACATTCAATATTCAATGACATGAGATTAATCAATGCATTTTAAATAATTACGGCATGTGTTCTTTTGGCAGTCGGATCTTGGGAGCTTCATCTTTGTTGCTTGTCTTCTCCTATCCCCTCATGAAGAGGTTCACATTTTGGGTAATGCAGTCTCCTTATTTCAAGTTTCCATTGATAGATCTTAATCCTATCTTTAATGAATGATCTCACAAAGCCTTTTATCTCATGTGACTTCATCTTTTAGCCTCAAGCCTATCTTGGGTTGACCTTTAACTGGGGGGCTCTATTGGGATGGGCTGCAGTTAAGGGAAGCCTGGATCCAGCTATTGTGCTTCCACTTTACGCTTCTGGAGTTTTCTGGACTCTTGTGTATGATACAATATATGCTCATCAGGTACAAACATCTGTCCTTCTTGTGAGATGTAAACATCCGTTTCTCTGATTTTAAATCTTTCTTCACTTTTTCCCAATCTCTTCATATTAATTAGTTCCTATTTCCTATATAGCAAGAGTCTATACCTTGGTCCATGCAATATGTTCTGCCTTCCAATGGAAATGTGTTGGGCTAAACTCAATTGTGGTAGCCAATATAAAATTCTAGTTATATGAGCATATAAGGGATTTGGCAAGGTGTGCTTACCTTTGTTACTCAGTCATCTAATCACTAAACATTAGAAGCTTAAACTGTTTGGAGAAGGCCTAGTATTTGTTTTGTTAAATATCCTTACCAAATCTAATCACATAAATTCCATTCATACCTGACTTGTGGACAAAGCGCTAGCTCAGCATACTTTTTTCTTTTTTAATTTAAATTTATTTGAACAATGATGATGATTTATTTCAATTTCTATGCTCCATGCTCTTTATTTACTGTTTTCCTTTTAAACCTTGCCATCAGCGTTCTCACCAGTGCTCATCCAGAGCAGCAGAGTACTATCAAACCGAAAAAACTAATGGATCAGTGTTTTAAGGCCTTGGTGCCTGTAAAGCACAAGGAATTACTTCTCTGGAATTCCTCACACTTTCTAGAGGTTAATATTTGGAATTCAAATTTTTGGTATTCAGGGACCTCTTTTCCCCTGACGCTACTAAGTTTGAAATTCAATAGGCAACTTAATAATTATGGTTTAGGTTCCCAGTTCCTGCCTGCTAAAAGGCAGTATTGTTTGTTTCTTCAGCCATGCTACGTTTAAATGTTAATACATAGCTATTCACTAGTTCGGATAACTTTTTTGTCTAATTTGGGTATTATAAAACAGAGAATGCAATGACTCTAAGAAGAAGCTAATCCTAAAAATTTTGGGTCAGCTTCATGGGGATCAAAATAATACTGCTTTAGGCCCTTCTCCTGAATCTTGTTACTGAAGCCATGCAATTGAGTTTCTTATTCTGTCTAGTAAAAAATATTGGCAACCAGGATAAAGAAGACGATGTGAAAGTGGGAGTTAAATCAACAGCTTTGCGCTTTGGTGAGTTAACGAAGGAGTGGATTTCTGGGTTTGGCATCGCATGCATTGGTAGTCTTGTCTTGAGTGGATTTAATTCTGAGATTGGTATGTTTTATGACTTTATTTTTTCTCCATTTTTATGGCTGTGCCTGTTAGCAGTTGGATTGCAATAACTGATTTCTGCTGCGTGATTATAATATATGTGCAGGCTGGCCATATTATCCATTTCTGGGAGCTGCATCTGCGCACCTAGTTTGGCAAATTTGGACAGTTGACCTTTCATCGCGTTCCGATTGCAACAAGAAGTATGTTTCTGGAGGATATCAGTATCACTTTTCTGTTTTATGGCCATAATATTTGTTATTTTCTGATCTAGAAGTGCAACATCCAGTGTAGTCTACTGGTTTTTCACTGTTCCTTGGCAATTTATTGGCCCAAAACCTATATTGGAGCTTTAGAAAAGCTAGTACAAGTATTGTTAGTCGCATAAGCTTGGAAATTGAGTTGCACTGTTCATGGCTCATGAATAATGTGTCTTGTTAGAGGCTTCATATTATATATAGATATAGATTTGATTGTTTAATGACATATTATATAGAAAAGAAACTATTGGATAGTTTTATGCTTTCATATATTATATAAATTTATCTTGAATTTTTCTCTATGACTTGTAAATAAATCAGTTTTCGCTATCTACATTTGGCGCAGAGGAAACTCTCGCCAGTCACTATCAATTCCATGCATAGACGTAAAACCGCTAGAAAACTCAGTGATAACTCTGCTATATATTATTCTGAGTGTGCTAATTAATTGATTAGATGCAACTTGCCATATATCTGTCACAGCAAAATGTTTATTATAATCTCTATGTAGTTGACGTCACCTAAAATGTTGAAGTTACCACGTGACAAAATGTTATTGGCTGCTATTGGGCATCCCGTATCCTGAGTCTTGAAAATGAGTTCCAATTGCAGGATGCTTTAAATCATTTTACAATTATATGTTTGTTCTTGATTCTTGCGGAACATAATGAACCCCATCTTGGCACTAATAAATTTTTCTTCCAGATTTAACTCAAATAAGTGGTTTGGAGCCATAATATTTGGCGGGATCCTCGCTGGCAGGCTCATATCATAGCGGTGAAGTTTTCTTTGCCAAGTAAGTTATCTATTTTTCTTCTGCTGATAATATCAGTTTGCCATAGATTCATGGATACCAATATTTCCTATGGATTTGATGTCATCTATGCATACTATGGGCATTAATTTTCTACTGAACAAGACTGTCAGTTACTTGTTTTGATGATATTCAAGTGGGAAAAGAAAAAAGATATTCAAGTTCTCTCAATTGGCCTATATATATATATATATTTCATTTTGCAGGGCTAGAAGTTCTCAGACTCAGTACATGATGATTAGTTCCCAACATAATGTTTATTAAAATGAATTAATCATCAGGACTCTTGTTTCTTTTTCTTTTTATGGTTATTTGGCTGTTAGGGGGTAAAAGATGTTCTGGGTGCCTCATTTAGTTGAGGTAAGTAAAAGGATTGGAGCTTCACTCTGATTAAAAGTTAGATTTTTCGATTGTTTGCCCTGTTTAATAATGCCTTAGCTTTTGGCAGTGTTGACTGACTTGATGCTTCACATGATTCACGACTTCAATCTTGGAGCTCATTTGGCATCGTGAATGGAAAAACGAAGATTCTCTTTTCAATACAAACAAAAATGAGATGTATATGACATCTATTGTGTCATCGTTATTCCTTTTCTATCAATAATTGGAGTCTCATTTTCCACCCCTAACATTGGGTTTGTACCAAACGGTGCGAGTTTGAATTATTGTTGTTTTGAAACGTAGTTGAAAAGGTATAGTATTCTGCTTCTTGAGAAAAGTTTACGTTTTTTTATGGTTATCTAACTATGTTGGATTCGAATATTATCAGTTGTAATTAAGGGTGATTTATCTAAAGGTATTTTCTACATTCAATGGGCTTGAATTCAAATTTAAGATCTTATGTTTAAGTGATCAAAGCTCTTTCTAATAACAGTTTAGCACCAATGCTTTTTTTTTGTTAAATTACAAGGGTAAATTCAAGCCACTGTAGGTTTGACTGGTCTCTTTTGATATTTAAACCATAATCTCTTCTAATAAATGTATTTTTCGATATTTGAATTTGTATTTTCATTCTTACGGGGTGGTGATGTTTATCACCACAGCTAATAACATATTAGGCAATATTCTTCAATAAAAAGAAAAAGTTGTCTTTTTCTAGGGAAGTATTAGGTTTAGACAGGTGGGAGAAGTTTGATATGGAGCATCATTGTGATTTTATTTGATATCAATCAAGAAAAGGAATCTTAGAAAATTTCCCCATATCAAACATCTGCTTGGCATGTCTATCTTTTTTTTGCCAGGTAATGACTGATAAGCTTGACATTTTGTACTTTGCAGCGTGAGAACATCAGTATCAACACTTTGTTTTGTTCGGCTGCAGTTCACTTCGCATAAGCTTCTACTGTTTTCTTTTGTCAATTAGTTGGAGTTATATTGAGAAGAACAAGAGGACTCATAATAGTTGGTTCAATTGGCAAAGGATTTAACATTCTGAATGAAGTTTTGAGAATAAATTTTCTGGATAGAAAAACCATATTAGAAAAGTCTTGTTAACTTGGAGCATGACTTGATATGAACCTAAATTAATTGGAAGTGTTTGAATATCAAATAGATTATTAAAAAGTAAAAAATAGAATGAAAAATCTCTGTGTGAACGTTGGGAAATTAGATTCATACAAGTTAAAACAAAACTACTCTCACATACTTACCTTATAAACCATAAATCATATTAGAAAAGTAATTTACACTTTAATTCAAAGAGAGAATTAGTCTTTAGTGTTAGAAAATACTCTTCATGTTAAAAAGAAAAAAGAAAAAGAAAGGCAAAATTGCACAAAAGCCCCATGAATTTGAATCATATACCCTTAATATTTAAAATTTGATAATAAACTACCCTAGATCTCTATGTCAATAGAGATAAACCGTAATTACATCAAATTCTTTATATTCATTATATTAGATTCTTTATATTCATTGCACATAAACATTTCTTCTTTTTTTATATGGATTTAAAATTAAATGATAATATTTTAAAAGTATAACAACTAATCACATATAAGTTGAGAACATAATATAATGAATACGAGAAACTCCATCTAATTATTTTGTAGTAGATAATCTGCAGCTATTAATTATATATTCCTTAACCTTTATGTTTGTGTACGTATAACTCTCAAAAAACGATCTATATGTATATACCCCTTTAATTTCAAGCTATATGCAGATCAGTAATGAACAAAACTAATAATAAGAGGAGTTTATTGTAAAGTTCAAAGATGAAGGAGGTTATTTGTTGATAACAAAAAATTAAGGAAGATTTCATACAATTAATAAAAAAGGAAAGAAAGTTGAACCAAGATAGTGGTCTTTAATGGTTAGTGAGTGTGAAGCAAAAATGATAATGAACACTGTGAATCCATTGGGATGCTTTCCACATCTCTGTCATAATCAATGGAAGACATTTGCAGAGTCGGATCAACTATGCTATTTTATTCCAATAAAGGCATAGATACGCGACTGTGACGTACCATTTTGATTCATACCCCAATTTTTAATTTTTCGTATCTTTTTTAGATACTAATATCTTTATATTGGAAGTAATCATATTCAAAATATTATTAAGCAACATTCTATGTTTAGATGGAGAAATGAGTGGGAGGCCATAATTTTTGTGCCATCCTAATTTGGGTTTGTCTTTTCTCCTTTTTATCTTTTTCTTCTCAAAATTTAATCTCAACTTTAAGATAAAAAAAATAGAGGGTTCAGGTTTATTATTTTATAAAATTATTATTAAAATAAATAAATAAATTTAAACTATTAAGATACAATATGAATAATTTATAACTGTAATACAAACAAATTAACAAAAATTTAATTTGTAAAATAGTACAATAAAATTTTTATAAAATATTAAATCTGAATTATCCATTATTTGATCTAATGAAAGCACATGATAAATGTGGGTATCTCTTCTAATGGAAAATTAAACTTAGTTTGCCATATTAGATCATTTCACTAAACCCAGATATTGATAATTCTTCAGATTGGTTAATTTAAGCATTTACATATTTCCATTTTGCTTTAAGCACATAGAATCGATGTTAGTAAAGTCTCAAAGATTCATTATGATTTGATGAGCCTTATGAATTAAAAAGGTGCTCACAAGGTCATCGTTAACGAATTTGAATACATATTCTTGTAGAATTTGAATCAATTTTTTTTTATTAACTAGATCAATTTTTGTTAAAATTTAATTTTTAATTTAGTTTATTTTTAATCTCTTGCAAAGTTATTTTGTTAATTTCATCTATCACATACAAGTTTTTATTAATAGGTCATAAGTAGAAAAATTTATCGTCTTTTTATATATAGATTTATACAGTCTTTGTAATTAAAATAAATTTAACACACAAAGGATTCAATCACCCCTTGTCCCATCAAAATCTTAAAGGGTCACATTAACCTCTCAAGATTGGAGAAGAAACTTCAAATCTATAAACAAAATATCACACACACATACACACACAGACAAATTTCATTGGTTTTTATTAATATCAAATATAAAATTTATAATGAATTGTTTTATTTACCTATTATAAACATGATTGCTTCCAATTTTTAATATAAATTCCAATCGATTTGTTAAAGAAATAAAGGAAGCTAAATTAATTAATATATTTATCATTTTTAAAATAATTTATTATACTTATAAATTTATGTATAATCTAACGATACATATAAATAAAAATTAATAAATACTTCTACTAAGGACTAGTTTACTTTTACAAGTAATATAGTGCATTCACCGACACTTTCTCAATATAATATAGGTTTAGATATTGGTTTAATCGCTACTTGAGTTTTTTTCTAAGACCTTCTAGATCACCATTCATATTCCCTGTTGGTTTTAAATGAGGATAATGGCAATGACAATAATGAACAATAAATAAATAATATTTGTTGTCATGTTCCTTTTTCTTTCCGGACTAACCACTAAACCAACCCATTCATCTTTGTTTGATTTGACTAACAAGTTAAAAAATTTAGTGGGCTGTTGTTCCTCACTTCCTCTCATAAACATTTCGTGCACTCAATTGTGGTTTTCTTCTAAGTTTTACCAACCTTATTGTTATTCTAATCATAATGCTCTCTTTATCATCAATATAAAAGTTAATTGAGGAGTTAGAAACATTTGATCTTAAATATGTAGAGAGAGCATAATATTACATATAGTTATTTTAGGAGGCTTATGTTATATTTGGTCAATTAAATAATCTATCTCATTTCCTTAATCAACCAAAAATTAGTTGAGTAGATCTTATATTAATGACACAACGTAATAATATTAACTATATCATTTTTTGTATAGGGGTGTTCAACCAATTTAGTAGTCCGATTAGCTCCATCCATCTGTGAGGAAAGAAAATGAGATGAAAGAAAATGGAAAGAGGAGAAAATTGGAGATAAAATATTATCACCTATCATGCTTGAATGGACGAAAGAAAATAGGAATAAAAGAAATGGGTAAATAGTTGAATGACTAAAATATCCTTAAATAAAAAATATTTTAATACATACTTGAATAATTAAAGTATCCTTAAATAAAAATCTTTTAATAAATACTTGAATAACTAAAGTATCCTTAAATAAAAATATTTTAATAAATATTTGAATAACTAAAG
The DNA here is from genome assembly GCA_006871305.1 of Vachellia collinsii. Taxonomy (NCBI): domain Eukaryota; kingdom Viridiplantae; phylum Streptophyta; class Magnoliopsida; order Fabales; family Fabaceae; genus Vachellia; species Vachellia collinsii. The sequence continues at coordinate 189 of QFDD01002290.1, read as the reverse complement.
TATCAAATTAAATACGAGAATGAAAAAATTATATTAACATTAATATCATTAAATAATTTAAAATCAAATTATTTATTAAAGATTTGTTTTCATATTATTATGTTTCAAAATAAAATAATTTAGATAAAAGTATATAATATTTTTTAAGATTGTGAAGTTTCAGTAAGTAATTAAAAAATAAATTAGATA
>QFDD01002289.1:0-22636 GCA_006871305.1 Vachellia collinsii | reverse complement strand
TAATTCTTACCCTTATTCACTAAACATCTAGTGTAGATGTAGTGAATCACCCTCTGGACAGGAGGCATAGCTGCAGGCTCAAAGTTCAATCCAGAGAAAGTCTCTCCTGGCCTCAAATACTCAAATATCTGCTTAGGACTAAAGGTTCTTAACTCAGCATCATACACATGAGCACCCAAATAAGTATTGATCAAGTCAGGCACTAAGTGAATGTCATCCCCTCTCATTTTGGTCTTCATTGACCTTAGTATTACTTTCCCTGACCCATCAGTAGCAGAAGTGGTCTCCAAATTATTATAAAATATCCTAACCATGTCAGGGGATAGGAGTTGTTTATCTTAAGTAAACTCTCAGTGTTCCAATTATTCCTTAACATCTATCCCCAAATTCTTAATCTTATCTAAGTCAATTACCATGGCAGGACACAACTCCCTATCCTGATAGGCATTTTCAAAAATTCCAGGAGTTTGAAGGTTGATAAAGACACTTCTTACATTGAATCCAACAGGTGCAACTCCTGCAGTCTGCATAGATTGTTGTTGAGTCTTTAATGTTGTGGCTTTATGATCCTTCATCTTCTTCCTAGGCACTGAAGCACGAGACTTAGGGGAGATACTTTCTGTTTCTAAGTCAGAATGGTGAGCTTGAGAAGCCTCTGGCTGAGATGATGAAGTCATAGGTGCCTTGCCCTTTGCCTTTGGACTCAACATTGATTTAGGCCTGCTTGCTCTCGGTTTTCTGACCAAAGGAACTTCTGATTGCTGCTCTTCCGAAGGCTCTATTATTCAGACTCTTTTGGGAGGAGGAGTTGAAGCTTGAGATTGAGATAGGGCACTAGCAGATGATTTCTTCGATTTAGGAGAGCTTTTCAATGACCATTTAGTGCGAGCCATGACTTGGATTCAAGAAAAATTCAGAGAAAATGGAGATTTTGAGATTCTGGAGCCAACGGTGTCGAAGGGAAAATTTGTGGATTTAATCGATGGAATCAAAAATAGTTATGATGAAGATTGAGATGGTTTCTGGGCAAAAGAAACGATTAAATCGAATTTTGGGTGAGAGAAATTAGGTTAACCCGAGTTTTTGAAAAGGGGAAAGTGAGAAAAATCGAGTTTTTGGAGCAATTTACCCTCAGTGACTCTCAAAACTCGACTTTTGGGCATGCAAAAATAGAGAAATGCCCTATAACTCGAGTTTTGTTTATTAAAACTCGAGTTTTGGGGTCCAAAGATGAACAGGCACTTGAAAACTCGAGTTTTGTTCAACCAAACTCGAGTTTCGGGACCCTGAATATGAACAAACTTGTCATAACTCGAGTTTTGCTTAACCAAACTCGAGTTTCGGAACCTTGAATAAAAACACTTACCCAAACTTGAGTTTTGTCTTCTGAACTTGAGTTTTTACCTGAACTCATGAGGAAACTTGAGTTTTGTTGCGAGTTATGCCTCTAGTAGGTCTGGAACTCGAGTTTTGGCTTTCCATAACTTGAGTTTCGAGAAAACTTCCTTCCTCTATCGAGTTTAAGTTAAGAAAAGCTCAGCAAAACTCGAGTTTTAAACCTTAAACTCGAGTCTCGTGATCTCTAACTCATTTTTGCTCTAAAATCTGGTCCAAACTTGAGTTTTCTTCATGCAAAACTCGAGTTTTGTAACTTTTTCTTCAGAGAGTGATCAAAACTTGTTCTACAACTCGAGCTTTGTTTGGCATAAAACATACTCTATTCTTTGTGATGAAAACAAAGACCTGCAAAACTTTCTAAGAACACTCCGATGATAAAATTAGTATACAATCATCAAAACATTTAAACATTAAACATGAAAATACTTACAATTCATTGGGATTTACCATTCCCAATTCTCTCCTTATATTCACAAATTGCTCTCTGGCAAGAGGCTTGGTGAAGATGTCTACCACTTGTTGGTGAGTTGGAATAAACAGGACTTTGACATCCTTTTTCTGTACATGATCCCAAATGAAGTGATGATGAATATCTATATGCTTTGTTCGGGAGTGATGCACAGGATTCTTGGCTAGACTTATAGTGCTCGTGTTGTCACAGAGAATTAGAATTTCTGTTAAATCCATTCCCAAATCCTGAAGTTGTTGCTTCATCCAAAGCACTTGTGCACAGCAGCTAGCAGCAGCAACATATTCAGCTTCTATTGAGGATAGTGACACCGTTGATTGCTTCTTGCTGAACCACGACACCAGTGACCCTCCAAGAAATTGACAATGACCACTTGTGCTTTTTCAATTTGTTTTATAGCTTGCATGGTCAGAATTTGAATATGATAACAAGTATTCATTGTTACCTTTTGGGTACCACATTCCTAGGTCAGTGGTTCCAGCTAGATATCTGAAGATCCTCTTTACATTTTCTGCATGTGACTCTTTGGGTGCAGCTTGATATCTAGCACACATTCACACGCTAAATTGGATGTCGGGTGTGCTAGCTGTGAGATAGAGTAATGATCCAATCATTCCTCTATATTTCTTGATGTCAAAATCTTTTCCACTCACATCAGCATCAAGCAAGGCAGTGGAACTCACGGGAGTGTCAGCACTTCTACATTGCTCCATTCCAAACTTCTTCAATAATTCCTTTAAGTACTTAGTTTGGCTTATGAAGATCCCATTTTTCCTTTGTTTGATCTGAAGTCCAAGAAAGAAATTCAATTCTCCCATCATGGACATCTCAAACTCTCCCTGCATTGTCTTAGCAAAATCTTCACAGAGAGTATTATTAGTAGCTCCAAAGATAATATCATCAACATATATTTGAACAATAAGCACATCGGATTGAATATGGTTAATAAATAAAGTTGTATCCACTTTCCCTCTGACAAAACCTTTGTCTATAAAAAATTTGCTTAATCTCTCATACCAAGCTCTTGGAGCTTGTTTTAACCCGTAGAGTGCTTTCTTTAATTTGTAAACATAATCTGGTTTCGAAGTGTCTACAAAGCCAGGGGGTTGTTCAACATATACTTCTTCCATAATAAAACCATTTAGGAAAGCACTCTTCATGTCCATTTGAAAAAGTTTGAAATTTTTTATACAAGCAAAAGCAAGAAGAACTGGTATAGCTTCTAATCTAGCCAATGGTGCATAGGTTTCTTCATAATCAATTCCTTCTTCTTGATTATAACCCTTTGCCACCAATCTAGCTTGTTTCTGACAATCACTGTGGATTCATTAAGTTTGTTCTTAAATACAAATTTTGTTCCAATGACAGGATGGTCACTTGGATGAGGTACCAAGTCCCAAACTTGATTTCTTTCAAATTGATTGAGCTCTTCTTCCATTGCAATGATCCAATCATTGTCAGACAAAGCTTCTTCTACATTCTTGGGTTCAATTTCAGAAATAAATGCTGAAAATTGTGCTTCACTTAAAAATTTTCTTCGTGTCTGTACACCTTCATTCACTTCTCCAATCACTTGATTTAGAGGGTGATTTCTGATGTACTTCCACTCCTTTGGTTGAGCTGTTTCAAAAAGTTTATCCGAAGGATCTTCCTCGGGATCATTTTCTAGTGAAGGCATATTTTGAAAATCTTTTGAAATGGCAATTTCCTCATCAGCCAAAGGTTTTGTCTGAGATTCAGTTTCAACAAACTTAACATGTATTGATTCCTCAACTACACAAGTACATTTGTTAAAAACTCTATATGCTTTACTCCTATTTGAGTAAACAAGAAATAAACCTTCATCAGCTCTAGGATCGAATTTACCAATGTTTTCCTTCCCATTGTTGTGAACAAAGCACTTGCTCCCGAAGATGTGAAGATGGGAAAGATTTGGTTTTCTTCCTTTGTACAGCTCATATGGTGTCTTCCCAAGAGATGATCTGATGTAGGCCCTGTTGGAGATGTAGCATGCTGTGTTGATTGCATCTATCCAGAAGACTTGTGACATTTGTTTTTCTATCATCATAGCTCGTGCCATGTTTGTCAGGACTCTGTTCTTCCTCTCAACAACTCCATTTTGTTGAGGAGCCCTAGGAGCCGAGAAGTTGTGGTTGATTCCTTTCCCTTCATAGTAACTTGTAAAATCCCCATTCTTGAATTCTCCTTCATGATCTATCCTGATAGAAACAATAGACATACCTTTCTCATTTTGGACCTTTTTGGCAAATATAACAAATAATTCAAAAGTTTCATCTTTAGATGATAGAAACATAGTCCATGTGAATCTAGAATAATCATCAACTATGACAAGTGTGTAAAGATTTCCACCAAGACTTTTTACTCTTGCTGGAGCCATTAAATCCATGTGAAGTAGTTCAAGGGGTCTTTTAGTTGAAATCTCATTTTTGGATTTGAAAGATGATTTATTTTGCTTTCCCATTTAATAAGCGTCACATATCAAATCACTTTTAACCTTGAGCTTTGGGATACCTTGAACTAAATCATGTTTAATTAACTTGTCAAGTTGATTCATGTTCACATGAGCTAATCGTTTATGCCATAGATAACTTTCATCAGCTTGACTAATAAAACAAGAATTAGCAAAAGAATTTTCTAAGTCAAGAGTGTAACAGTTACCGTCCCTGGGTGCTCGTAGTTGAATGTTTATCTTTTCTTTGTCAATTGCCAAATCCTTCTTGTTGACAATGAAACATTCTTGAGAATCAAATATGACCCAATTGTCTTTGTCAGAGCTTTGACTCACACTTAGTAGATTGTGACAAAGCCCTTCAACGTGATAAACATCCTTTACTGGCAATCCATTTGAGTTTCCAATCTCTCCAATTCCAGTGATTTTCCCAGATTGGTTTCCTCCAAAACTTACTTTTCCTCCATCCTTTGATTGAATTTACTCTTGTCCCCTGTCAGGTGTCTTGAGCATCCACTATCAATGTACCATTTATTTGACTTGGACACTCTAAGACATACCTGCAAGAGATCAAGTTATTGTTTTAGGTACCCAAAGCTTATTGGGTCCTTTGAGGTTAGTTTCACATGATTCATGCGTTCCCTTGGGTATCCATTTATATGTTCCTAATGTTTTTCCTTTCTTGAAATAACAAGAAGAAGTTCTGTGCCCTTTTCTATTGCATTAAGTACATGATGCAAAAGGTTCAGATGTATGAATAGACTTTTGGAAATACTTGAGATAACTTTTACCTCCGTATCTTTTCTTTCCTTTTGTTTTATCACTAATTGGGTTATAACCTATTCCAATTCTATCATTTACTACTTTCTGGCTTTTCAGAATTACTTGCAGCATTTCACTACCTTTAGTAAATTTTTCCAGAGTCTTCCTTAATCATTCATTTTCCTTTTTCAAAGCTGGACACTCTAGACATTTTTCTGTGACTATCGGTTTTTCAAGTTCTTAACTTTCTTTCTTAAACTAGCTAATTCTTTAGCAAATTTAAGTAGTTCAACATGCATTTCATCATATTCTAAACGTAATTCATCATAAGTTGGTTCAGCAATGATTACCTCATCTGTCTCTGAAATTACTTCCTCCTGAGCCACAAGACAAATGTTTGCTTCCTCCTTAGGTTCACTTTCGTCTTTTGATGAGTTGTCTCCCCATATCCCAGAAACATATGCCTTCTTCTTCTTGAAGGATTTGAAGTTTTTCTTTTCTTTGTTACGTTGGGATAATTGTGGACAGTCCACTTTCATGTGGCCTGGCTTGTTGCATTCAAAGCAAATAATTTCTTTGCTAGAACCACCTTTTTGGAATCTCCTTGGAGGTTAGTCTTTTCTATAGAGTTTCTTGAACCTCCGGACCATGGCTAGTTCTTCATCCTCCACTTCATCTTCTTCCTCAACCTCTGTTTCAGGTTCCTTCTCTTTTATTGACTTGAGAGCTAACCCTTTCTTCTTTCTGTCTTCTATTCCAGAAAGCTCCTTTTTAAATTTTTGTTTGCTCTCATATTCAGAAGGCTTTCAAAGAGAGCAGCCACAAACATCATTGATTCTCCTCTTGATTCTTCAATGGCCGTGACTTTAGCTTCCCACTTGTCAGTGAGAATGTTGAGAATTTTTCTCACTTGGGTACGTTGGTTGTAGGTCTTTCTAAGGGCAGCCAGCTTGTTGATGAGATGAGTGTGTCTCATTTCAAACTCCGCGATGGTTTCTCCCTCTTTCATTCTGAGTAGATCATACTCAATCGTGAGAGTGTTGACTCTGCCCTCCTTCACGGCTTCAGTTTCTTCATAGGCTATCTCCAATGCTTCCCACATGTGTTTAGCTGAGGGAAGTGTACATATCCTGAAGAAATCATCTTCATTTAATGCAGCCTGCAACATCAAGACAGCTTTTCTATTAAGTAAAACTTTCTTCAAGTCTTGTTCATCAAACTCACTACGAGTTTTGGGAACAAGCACATCATTTACTTTCTTTTGGGGAACAAAGTTTCCTATTTCAAAAACATCCCACAAATCTAAGTCAGTAGCCAAGATAAAATTTTGAAATTTGATTTTCCAAAATGAAAAATGTTGACTGTTAAAAGCTGGAGGTCTAGTGATGGAAGCCCCATCACTAATAACATGCTCACCAAATCCTGTCATTGATAGCTCTTGAGACTGTTAAGTCCTTTACACAAGAGACCTACTCTAATACCAAATGTTAGGATCGGATTTGACCAAGAGGGGGGTGAATTGGTCTAATAAAATTTTTGCAATCTTTGAACGTAAAATAAAGTATGAAAGAAAGTTGACACAGAGATTTATCCTGGTTTGGTCTTCCTGACCTACGTCCAGTCCTCAGAACCCTCTGAGCTTTTTAAATCCACTAATCTCAAAAGATTACAACAAATCAGAAGAAGGACTCTCCCCCTTCCTAACTCAATTTAACCCTTAGACACTTTTGCTCGTGTCTTTTCCCACTCAAGATTCTCCAACCTTGAGTAACTCTCACAGAATCAATAAATGAACCAGTATATTCTCCTTTCTGAGAATTTAATGATAATCACTTAAGCTCTTAAATATGAGAGTATGAAAACAGAGGAGGTAGCTGAAGAGTAATAAATCTTCTTTCTCATATATGTGTTCTCTGTCTCCTGAAGCTTGAATGCTTCTTCTTTTATAGGTGGTAAGAATTAAATGTCCGTTAGAAATATTTGTTTCCGTTAGACCCAACGTCTTCATTCACCTTCCCGCATTGTATGCGTCTGTGTGCTTCTGACAATAGGTAGGATGTTTTTCTAAGATTCTGTCCGTTGAATCTCTTTTTGTTTAGGCAGTCAGAACTTCATTCCCTGCTAATAATTAAGCCAGTTAAGCATTTATGATGGTAGGTGAGATTCAAATAAACATTGCATGAATAAGGAAAGATTTTGGGATCAGAATAAATTTTTTGACACGCTGCATTAATGTCAGAAAAGCAAACTCAAGTTTTACTTGCTCAAAACTCGAGTTATTGAAGAATTTTCAAAGTAGAAATCACACAACTTTTGTTGTAACTCGAGTTTTAATAAGACTTTTGATAAAACTTGAGTTATAGAACTTAAAACTCGGGTTTTCAGAAGTTTCCAATAAGCAAAAATATTTTGTGCTCTTCGAGACTCGAGTTCCATTAACCAAAACTTCAAGTTTTAGCTATTTTCAAATCATAACTTTCATTGCAACTCAAGTTTCATTGAAAGTTTTCAGTTATAACATGTTCACTCTTCGAGACTCGAGTTTTGTCTCATAAAACTTCAAGTTATAAGGTTTTCAAATCATAACTTTTATGTGTAACTCGAGTTTTATTGGAAGTTTTAAGTTTAAAACAAGTTTGCTTCTCGAAACTCGAGTTTCAACACTCAAAAACTCAAGTTATATGAAACCTCTTAATGAAACTTCAAGTTTGGAAAGGAGTTTTGAAGTTCAATAATGTTCAAGAACCCGAAACTCGAGTTCTATAATCCCAAAACTCGAGTTATATGAAAAACTTTTGCTGAAACTTTAAGTTGTGAAGAAAGTTTGGTTTCTCTCTCTTCGAAACTCAAGTTCTGATACTCATAACTCAAGCTCCATCAAAACTTTTATTGAAACTTCAAGTTTTGGAAGGAAGTTTTGAGTTTCAAGAGTACTTCAGAGCTCAAAACTCGAGTTCTATAAAATGAAACTCGAGTTTCACCAAAACTTCCAACATAACTTGAGTTTTCTCTAAGAATTCTGATTTTCTAAAACACTTTCAACACTCGAAACTCAAGTTCTAAAACAAAAAACTTGAGTTGTAGGAAAACTTTTATTCAAACTTGAGTTCTACTGAGAGTTTTGCATTTCTAAAGCTTTTTCCAAAACCTGAGACTCGAGTTTTAACTCCTAGAACTTGAGTTTTGACAGAACTTGAATCAAAACTTGAGTTCTCTTGAAAGTTTGGGATTTTGAAAGCATTTTTAAACACTGTAACTCGAGTTCTAAAGATTATAACTCAAGTTCCCTTAATGATTTCATTAAAACTTGAAGTTTACTTAAACTTTTTTGAAAACAAACAATTTAATTATAATTTCAAAAACATATTTGTCATCATCAAAACATTATCTCAACAGTGGGTTGTAGCCCTATGACATGTAAACCATTACTTGTGCATGGTTGTAGCTATGTAAAACTTGATGTGCCTTGGCCTTGTGCAATGAATATTAATGAGAGGAAGTAAGGTTTTATTAATGTTTTCATGGCATGTTAATGTTACATATTTGCAATCACGCATGTTGATGTGTTAGTTAGAATTATATGCTATTGGGATTTCTTTGAAATCTCATTCTTTCCAATGACTCACCCTAGGCCAAAGTTCAAAGGACAAAGGTAAGGAAGTTCAAGACTAGGTGGGTGGCTCCCAAATATTGTAGAAAACTTGTAAATGTTGACGCATGTCCTTGTATTTTGCCTATGTTAAATTTTGGATGCATGTATGTTAAACTCCTACAATAGCAAGTATGTAATATGTGCTGTATATATATGCCAAGCATGCTACATTATTATGTTATGATGTTCTATGCATGAAAAGAGAGGAACAAAGCATGCTAAATTAATGAAAAGGGTCAACACCCTTATTAAAGGCCTAAATTGAGCTGATGAGGAAACAGGTCAAACCAAGTTCAAATGGCTTGAAATTTTCCAGAAAAGTACTACACATCCCAAGCTTTAAAATGAGTCAAAGTTTACTAAATTTGGATATGTATACAGAAAGTTATGATCTCCAAAGTTAAAGGAAAAATCTGGAAAATTGAAAAATGACCAAATGAATAGTGAATGTTCATGTAATAAACTATGTTCATTGAGAACGAAATTGGCCAAATGATATTTTTTTCCCTATAGGGAATTAAATAAGCTTTATTCAAAGACTTGAACCACTTGATTTTTAATTTTCTAGAATTCGTTATGAATTTTCAATGTTGGCCAAAATTTTCATGTTACCAAGTGAATAGTAACTCGGGTGAGAAATTTTGAAATTCATTTGGATGACTAATTCTAGTTTATGTAATAGTCTCAAGTGATTTTTTTAAGGTCTCTAGTGTATGATAAAGCTAGAGAAGAAAGGTGTGACAGTAGTCATTGTGCTTCATTGTTCTTAGGCCTAGTTGTGCTTGATTCTAAGTTGATGTTGACCGCATTGGATTTTTGCATTGATCATTCTCACTACACACACTAAGTGTTTTTCAATGGGTCTCATGAAATGGAGTTCATTGCATGAAATCCTAGACCCAATGAGTTACTGAGGTTTTCCATTAAGAAACTTAGTGAATTTCTACTCCATCTAATTATTTTGAACTATGACAACCCTAAACCCATTTTCAAGAGGAACATAATTTCATTTAGGATTTTGACTATCTTTATTGCATTCATATTTCCCAAAAATAAAAAAAGAAGTACATTTGTATATTTCCTTTTCGTCAATCCTTTGTTGAAGGCTAAAACCCCTCTCTAATTCAATTTTGCATTTATGACATTTTAGTTAACTTAGAACCATAGTTGAAGGCTATGATTAAGTGAACGACCCGAGGTTGCACCCTATAGTGCAATCCTTGGTTAAATTTTTGATTCAACCTCCAAGGAATACAAACAAGGTTTTAGAACTCATGCGAATCAATTCCATCTCTAAGCACTTTCGTCAGGGCAAACTTTGCTGCTGTTTTTTTTCTAGTTTGTAGCAGAACTTTAAAGCTGCATAACTTTTTCCACACAAGTCCAAATTTAGCAAACTTGGACTCATTTTAAAGATTATAATGAGACCTACTTGCATGCAAAATTTCATGACCATTGGATCTCAATTACTCACTTTATCCTATTTTGTCACAATGGAGGGCTTTGGACCCGTTATTGCCAAGTTGGATGCTCATTTCTTATTTTCTTATGCATTTCACACCACAATTCATACGATCATATCACATAGCATGAAAATGACTTATTGTAAGGGTTTAATTTATATTTATCAACAATTTTCATAAAAGGCCACATAGATATACATCAAAAGGCATATACAACATCACATGTGTAAAATATTTATCTTCATGAAAACCATCTTCACTTACTCTTGCACCTCTTTTCCCTTGCCCTTGGAACTTGTGTCTATTGTTAGTCATTGGAAAGGATGAGATTTCAATGTAATCCCAGTAGAAAATATTTCTAATAAGAACATCAACATGCATGATTAATTGAATATAAACTAGTATGTCATGACATAAACAACAACACTTTACTTCTAACATATTTGCACAAGATCAAGGCAATCAAGGCATAGCTACAACCATGCACACTTAAGCAAGGATTTACATGTCATGTGGCTACAACCACACCTCAAACATGGAAAATAACATTTACAACAATCAAATGCAAAGTGGATGTAAAGGTTAGAAGTTTTACTACTGATTGAGTGTTATTTATCAACAAGTTTCAATGACATTTTCAAGGTTTACATCATACTTTTTGGCTCATTTTTTTTGCCATAATTGTGCTTAATTGAAAGCGAGAGTCTTTGTTTTTAATTAACATAATTTAGGGTAAAATTGCCATGATTAATTATTCATTACATTCGAATCAATTTTAGGGCAATCGATACTTCAAATTATTGCTAGTTATTTCATGGCACTTTAGCTTGGCACCGAAAGTAAAGAACAGTACACACACAAGTGGGAGAAGATAGCACTGGAATAGTTCGTCATGGCCAAGTATTGGTTTCACTGTAATGAACTAAGAAGACCAAAGAGTTACCCCTTTGGACAGTTTCACTGCAGTGAAGTACTTAGTTCACCATACTGAACAACTTTGTATCAGTAACCCAAATCCGACTCCTTTTTGGAAAAATAACCTATCCACTCATGCAAACTGACCTAGAACCACTCAATATCTAGAGGAAACTCTATTTAGGGTAAGTTTCATTAGTTTTGAAATCAACTTCTCATACCTAGCCGCCACACACACTCTCCTCTCATCTCCACTCTCATCTAGGCCTATCTTCAGCCATTTTGCTATCGAAACATACACCATGCCAATGGGGAGCTCGGATTCATCACCACCTAAGGAGCTACACACTAACATGAGTGGCTAGTTCTTGCTTTTCCTCTTGAAGATGGATGAAGGCTTGATTTCAATGAGCTTAAACAAGGGGAGTAGTTGTTTCAATCCTCATTTTCATTACATTCTCATTAATTTTTGAGTTATATATTGTGAAATGTAATTTGAATGTTTGGTTATAGTTGTAATCAAGTTTTGGATCATTTCTAAGTGTAGTTGGATTTGGTTTCTGTAGTGAACTTTGATGTATGAAATTTCATATGTTATTTCAATGCAATCTCTATGTTTATTTGTTGTTGGGCATAGTTATGCTTCATTCCAAGTTTATGTTGATTGTGTTGGCTCTTTGCATTAATCATTTCCACTACATGCACTAAGTGTTTTTCAATAGGATTTCAAGAAATGGAGTTCATTGCATGAAATCCTAGACTCAATGAGTTATTGAGGTTTTTCGTCAAGAAACTTAGTGAATTTCTACTCCATTGAACTAATTTGAACTATGATAGCCCCAAAACCATTTTCAAGAGGAACATAATCTCATTTAGACATTTGACTATCTTTATTGCATTCCTATTTCCCAAAAATAAAAAAGGAAGTACATTTGTATATTTTCTTTTAGTCAATCCCATGTTTGAAAACCAAAACCCCTCTTTAACTTAGTTCTACATTTATGACATTATAGTTAACTTAGGACCATAGTTGAAGGCTCTAGCTAAGTGAACGACCCAAGGTTGCACCTTGATTGAGCACAAATTGTCTATATTGTTTAATGACATTCTCAAGGTTTTTGTTACACTTTTTGGCTGATTTTGGTTGTGATTGTGCTTAATGGAGAATGAGAGTCTTTATCCATAATTAGCATAGTTTTAGGGTAAAATTGTCATAATTGGTTATGAATTGCATCCAATTGATTTCTAGGATAATTGATACTTTAAAACTATTGTTATTCATTTTAGGACGCTCATAAGTAGAGCCAAGAGTGAAAGCTATGAAATTGTAGCATGCACGAAGTCAAAAGAGTAATCCTGCAATACTTCACCATGGTGAAGTAATCCAACTTATCAAATCAGCCAAGCCAGTCTTCCCGACAATACTTCGCCACGACAAAGTCCTCGTATTAGCAAAACAGACCCAAACACTTTTTGGAAAAATAACCTATCCACTCATCCAAACTGACCTAAAACACCCAGAAACAAAAATGAAACCCTATTTAGGTATGTTTCGTCCATTCACTCACCACCACTCCATACCTAGCCTCCATATACCATTTTCGCTCATATTTTATCATTCTCCACTGTCATACACCAATAGGGAGCTCAGACTCTTCACCAGTTGATGAGCTTCACAACTCCATGAGTGGTTAAGCTTCTCCTTTCCTCTTGAAGATGGATGAAGGCTTGAGTTCAAAGAGCTAAAGGGGGGGTATTAGTTTCAATCTACATTTTCATCACAGATTCATTAGTTTCTTAGTTAGAGATTGTGATCTGTAATGTGAATGTTTGGCTACAGTTGTAACCATTTGGATTGTCATTATGTGTAATAATCACACCCTATAATGCAATCCTTGGTTAAATTTTTTATTCAACTTCCAAGGGATACAAATAATGTTTTAAAAGCGTGCGAATCAAATAGTGCCATTGCTAGGGAGCCAAGAAATTGATTCTATTGTTTTACTTGTGTAATTTATCTTTGATGTTGATTTGTTGTTAAGAGCCTTTATTAGGTTGCATTTTAGGTAGTTGGGTTCACACTTGTCCATAGTATAGGTTTGCACTTTGCATAGCATCAAAAGTTTTGGAAATACAAACAAAGATACTTCTTTTCTTGATTTTTCATACTATGCATTCTGCATCTCAACATATTGTCACAAGCTATCTGTCAAAGTTTGCTGCAACCAACTTCACATTTCACCAAGGCCAACTTGCTTCATTTGGTAAGGAAACCCTCTTGGGTGTAATTCACTATGGTGTACTCATACTTTTGCCGCATCCAACTTTTGCTTCAAAACCCATTTTAGCCTCAGGACACTTTCGTCATGGCTTACTTTGTTTGTTTTTATGAATTCTTCTTGGTACAAGTTCACCGCAACCAACTTTTTTTTTTTGAAATTTTTTATTCTTCTCAGTACACTATGGCTAAAAGTAATAGAAGAGAACCCCTAGAAGTAATCACCATGGCTAAAAATCCACCAAACTAGAATCTGAATGTTAACCAACACGGGAATCGTGGCAATGGAGGAAATGGTGAGGGACAGTGAATTGGCCAGAACAATGCTAATAATAGAAGAAGAACCATTAGGAAAGCCACCACTTCTAATGTGAACTATGATCCTTTTACTGTTGCATGCCCAAATTTTTATGTACATTTTGATATTAAAGGTTTGCTTATTACTCTCTTCCTGAATTTCATGGTTTGATAAGGGAAGACCCCTACATCCACTTACAATCATTGTCCATGATTTGCCAAAGCATGAAGCCTATGAGGGCCTCTCTTGATCAAGTCTTGCGGAAAGTTTTTCATCTTTCATTGAAGGGAAAAGCTAGGGAATGGTATATGAACTTCCACAAAATATCGCTAATGCATATCAGAGTTGGGGTAACTTATGGAAAGCTTTCTTTGAGAAATACTTCCTGGCCTCCAGTACTTCATCCATGAAAAAAGAGATATATTCTGCTAGACAAGAATGTGATGAGTCCCTTTACGATTATTAGAACCATTTCCAAGACCTTCTATCTAGATGACCACACCATCAAATACCTAAGAGCAGTTGGTGCATACTTCTATGATGGGCTCAAGAGTCAAGATAAGGGCATGTTAGATGCAGCCTTAGGAGCTTCATAGATTGACCTCACTGCTAAAGAAGCTTGGGACTTCATAAAGAAAATGGCCTTAAACCATCAATAATACAGTTCAAGAGACATTAGAGTTGTTCAATCTATAACAACTCTCTTAGCTAGCTCTATTATCCATTAGAGACCTTAATGGGACCCTTGGAGTCCATTATGTGAGCTAGAATTAGTTATCTTAGTGAATTCCAAATATCCACTTGAGTTACTATTCCTTTATAAACTTGGAATTATAGCCCAAATTTAAAAATTCACAACTAATTCTAGAAAAATTTAAACCAAATGATTTAAGTCTCTAATTAAAGCTTTCTCAGTCCCTTGTAAGGGAAAAATATTCCTTACACCAAAGTAATACTCAATCAAAGCTGAAAAGAGTTGGAAAAATCACTATTCATTTGGTCCAAAATGGTGGATTTCACTACGGTGAACTTTTCCAATGAAAATGGGATTTGGTCTCTGACCATGTTCATTGTGGCAAACTTTCCGGTTTGTTGCAGCAAACTCTTCCAGAATACACTTCACCAAGGTGAACTTTGTGCTATCAAATTTTCTGGTTTTCTGCTGAACTTTGAAAAATCATGACTTTTTTCACACAAGTCCAAATTGAGCAAACTAGAACTCTGCACAAAGCTTATGAAAAGATCTACTCGCTTACAAAATTTCATGACAATTGGATTCCATTTGCTCAAATTATCCTATTTTGTCACTTTTAAGGGCTTTAGACCCTTTTTAGCCAAATTGCATGCTCAATTTCATTTTTTTCATGCATTTCACCTTACCACACACTTATTTGCATCACATAGCACCAAAGTGAATTAGTGTAGGGATTTGCTTTACATTTATCCATATTTTACACAAAAGCCACATAGATATACATCAAAAGTCATATATAACACAACAAGTGCAAATTTCAACTTCATGGAAGCCATCACCATTTACTTGCATGATTAATTTAATATAAACTAATATACCATAACATGAACAACAATACCTTACTTCTAATATATTTGCAGAAGGCCAAGGCAATCAAAGTATAGCTACAATCATGCATACTCATAAGCAAGGATTTACATGTTTGGTGGCTAAAACCACACATAAACATGGCAAATGACATATACAACAATCAAATGCAATGTGAATGTAATAGTTAGAAGTGTTGCTACCTTAAAGCTTTACTTTCCAATTTGACTTGAAATGGTGTCCTCTTGTACTTGTCACACTTCCTAATAGTCTTTCAATCCTACACATAACATAGTGCTTTTGGGATCAATGTAAAGCAATTACTAGGGCATTCTACTTTAACAACTCAGAGAAATTCAAACTTAGCAATTAAAGATCTTTAACTTTCTAACTTTGGCAATTGAGGTTCTAATGCTTCCAAAAGTGTGCAATTGATCTCACCCTACACAATTTCTCATTCTAAATCCATTGGAAGCATCAAAACATTCAAAATCATCCTTTCCCCCCTCATAACTACAGCTGAACGAAATTCATAGCAAAATGGAGGAAAATAAGGATTTGCAATATCTCTTTTCATATACATGCACAACCTCACTCCTATACCAATTTCCTTTGATTCAATAACTTAAAAATTCATTTTCCATGTATCATCAATTTAGTCATAGCCAAGGGATGAGGGTGTAAGGCAAAAAATTTGTAACAAGCTTCAATCAACTCAATCAAAGCATCTACATGTAGCATAACATACATAGAGTTGATCTAAGATGCTTGTTGCTTCCGATTCTTGCTATTTCTCATTTTCTCTCACTAGACGTTCCAAAAACCCTTCTTGGAACTCATCATACACAACCTTAGAGAGAAAAATAAAGTAATAGAAAGAAAGAACTAGGGTCTTAGATAAGTTTCTATGGAAGAAATCAAGCCAAAATACTAACTCACCTTGAATTTTGCTTGATTTTCTTCTTCCTCTTACTTGTTCTTCACTTTTAGTAGCTCCACTCTCTTCTCTTGGCTGGAGCACAAAATTGTGGACAGAAAATAAAGGTTGGAAGTCTTAATAAAATCAGCTAAAGTGGATTGAGGCATGTGGGGTCCATTTCTACTGCGAAAGACACTTTATACTGATAAAATCTATCTCTTTTTATTTTTCTTCTTTAAAAAAGAAGAGTACAAGTGTCAGCTCTCATCTCCCCACATTCTACTTTTAAAAAGAAAAAATTCTTTATGCCTACTTGATTGATACTAATATTTACATGGTTTTCCTATCTATTTTTGGGCATTTTGTGACTCTTTTACCCTGTCTTGTGTGCAGTTAAGTCTCTTTTGTCTACATCGATCCATGTATTGCATATTTACTAACATAGGGGGGAAATAAGTGAATTATCTCTTTCAGCTATACATGATTTCAAATTTTAGTGTTTGATTCTTTAACAAGGCTTTTTGCTTTTATTGCAGGCATGTGGAGGAGATATTCAAGCCCAAGGATGAGTTTGAAGAAGCTATGGTTTGTTGAAAGGAAGAAATTGCAAGTAGAGTGCCACGAGACCTTTTTAGTTGTGACCATAAATAATAGGTTGCGGAGTCGTGACCTCATTGTGTGAAAATGCCTTGCTCTAACAGGTAGCTGAAAATGGACATCATGCACCTCTGAAAGTTTCCAGGAGCGTTGCACAAACCAGAGGACATTCTTCTATATGCAAATGTTCCAAAGGGGCATGTGAATGTAGTCTTTTCCTAATCCTCTGGAGCAATTGGCACTTGGAAATAACTTGAAAATCCATCTAGAAAATAGTAGTGAGATTTATGTGCCAATCACCAACATTTGATCTATAAAAGGAAGTGGAAGATGATATTTTCTTGTTGCTTCATCAAGTTTCCTGTAATCAATACAGGCCCTCCATGAATTCTAAACTCATGTGAGGATTAACTCATTCTTATCTTTTTTAACCACTGTTATTCCACTCTTTTTGGATACTACATGGACTTGGCTAACCCATTCACTATTACTAATGGAATATATTATGCCAACACTTAGTAATTTATTGATCTCTTTCTTTACCACATCCAAGATCAATGGATTTAATCTCCTTTGAGGTTGCCTTACTGGTTTAGCATTTTCATTTGATAAAATCCTATGTGTGCAAACCAATGGATTTATACCAGGTATATCTCCTAGAGTCCAACCTATAGCCTTTTTATGCTGCTTTAACACAGTAAGCAATTTCTCCTCTTCAACTGCATTTAGTGAACTTGATATGATAACAAGCAATTTTTTATTCTCTTCAAGATATGCATATTTCATATTACTAGGTAAGGGTTTCAAATCAAGTTCTAGTGGTATTTCAATGGAGGGAATCAACTTAGAGTAGGATTAGTAAACTTCCTTGATATTTCAGCATTCAAGATGTCACTCCACTCCTTGTTGATGTGATCATGACTTGGATCTGTTGCAATGGTTAATTCTTTCAATTTCTACAATTGATGAGCTAGTGGTATAATAAGTACTAGCGCCACACCATTTTCTTCAGTGGACATGCAGCACTTGTTTACTTCATCTCCTTGCCATTGCTCAATGTCACTTATGCAGCTCTTAAAAGTATCACTACTCAATTCACTTGAATCAAAACTTGATGGCTCCTCATTTCCTACAAAATCACATGAACTCTTCCCTTCCAGGCTATCAATACTAGAAATTGATGAAATAGAAGAAATTTCAAATTCTAAAAATTGGAATTGATAACCCATGAAGGTGGAAAGTGAGCTATCAAGTGTTGAGCACTCAATACAACACACATCACTCTCCAATTCCTGAAAACAAGAAGAAGAAGAAGAAGAATTTGAAATTAAATCTAAAATGACCTTAAAAATTCTCGCAAGGGTTACTTTGGTCATCCTAACTTTAACTGGACTTCAATTCATGGTCAGTAAATTTTTGTCTATATTTTTAGACTTGGGGTCATTTTCTGATATTTTGGTCCCAAATTTTGAAATTCCACTTTAGTCACTGAAATTTCGAAATATCATTTCGGTCCCCAAATTCCCAAAATGACACTTGGGTCCCAAACTTCTCAAAATAACAATTTATTTGCATTTTTATTCACTCTTCAAACCCTTTCTCTCTCCTTATAACCCCTTGTTTAGCCTTTCTTCTTGTTAGAGGAAAACGTGGATATTACACTTCAAAGGGGAGTAGTAGTTTTAATCCACATTTTTATTATAGATTCATTAATTTCTAAGTTAGAGATTGAGATTGTTAGTAACTCACAGTTGTAATCATCTTTAGATTATCATTATGTATAGTTGGATTGGTCCTTGTAGTGCACTTTAATATATGAAGTCTCATATGTTTATTCATTGCAATCATCATTATTCTCTCTTATAACTGCATGAGTTATGCTTTGCTGCTAAGTTGATGTTGTTTGCATTGGATCTTTTGCATTGATTATTCCACCACACACACTAAGTTGTTTTAATAGAATTTCATGAATTGAATCCATTTCATGAAATCATATACTCAATAAGTATTTGAGGTTTTCATCAAGAAACTTAGTGAATTTCTACTCTACCTAATCATTTGAACTATGATAGCCTAAGCCATTTTCAAGAGGAACTTTATCTCATTTGAACACTTGCCTATCTTTATTGCATTTCCAATTCCCAAAAATCTAAAAATATTCTTGAACATTTTCACTTTAGTATATACCATTTTGCAAACCAAAAACCCCCCCTTTAATTCAATTGCATTTTACGAGACATTGTTAACTATTCTACCCTTACTTGACCTTGACTTTACTATTACTATTCTACCCTTACTTGACTAACAAGCACTTATATGATTCCTTATAACTTCTAACACTCAAACTAGCCTTTAACTAACTTCTACTCACTCGTTTAGCCTTTTATTCTAGGTACTTAAAGTGTGGATGTTACATTTCTCCATCCCTTAAAATAAATTTCATCCTCAAAATTTAGCATACCTTACTTGAGATCTTTCGGTACTTTGCACTTATCTCATTTTTCGTTTCCCAAATTGCCTCTTTTGAAGATAATCCCTTCCAGGCCACTTGACCATCGAAAAGCTCTGGTCTCTAAGGTGCTTAATTTTCCTATCTATAATCAGATGTGGTCCTATTATATATCATATGCTGAGTCTTGATTGTATGGGAAATGATAAAACCTAGTATTTACATGGTTTTCTTGACTATTTTATGTGTTTTGTAACATTGTTACCCTCATCTTGCATGCAATTGTGCCTCTCTTGATTACATTGATTTATGCATTGCATTTTACTAATAAAAGGGTAAAAAGGGGTCACTTGGCTCATCCAACTGTAAATGGCTTAATATGTAGTTTGTTTAATTCTTTACAAAGTTCTTTGCTTTTGTTTGTAGGCATTTGGAGGAGGCTTAAAAACCTAAGATGGTGCATTGAAGGAGCCACAATCATTGAGAGAAAGGAATGCAACTCGAGAGGTGCCTCAATATTCACCATGTCGCAACATAACATACTAAAGTCATGACTTAATTAATTAAATGTCATGACATAATCATACAAATGTCACTACTTATCACATGCAATTAAATGTCGTGACATAATCATGCACTTTGTCTATTCTCTTCTTGGTAATCTTGTCTCACCTTTAACTCAACAATAATTACATTTTACTCATTGAGCCTTTGCAAAATTGCTTGCATCGGATCGTTCTGAGCAGGTAGATCCTGAGGCCTATCAGCAGCTTTGGTACTTCTATTTTATACCGTCTTTAGTTCTTTCATAAATAACCACAACAATATTGATATTAACCATGTATTCTCATGCTCAACAGCCAAATTTGTCACTTCACAGCATAGTTGAACCTCAAGTATTTACATCATCTCATATAACTCATATTTTCAATTCTCAAGGAACATGCTACAACCTAGGGCTTCCAATTTATGCAGACAACCATGAAAGTCTATATAAGGAAACTCTACAATCTGAGTCCTTACCCTAACCAAAGCTCACTATTTGGCATAATCTCAAACAAGCAAAAGACCATTTCTTGTTCCCTGCAAAATCCTTTGTAAGTTGATCCAGCTCATAGGCCTCTCGGCCCTATCTCTCTAGGCTAACTAGAATCCTTATCTATGTAGAACAGCATGATTCTAAAGCCCTCAACTATTTGCTTCCATAATATGCTCCACATACTTAAACTTTAAGCCCCTATACATCTTAAGCATTAGAATCACTGGACATGATCTCATCACCAGACCCATCTGTTCTTGTTGCTTCTGCAACTCTTTGAACTTCTAGATGATTCCAATGTATTGAACTCTTCCTCTAATGGCATGAACTTGGGATCCTCTTCCATCTCCGGATCTTCCTCTACCTTCGAATTAGGCTCCTCTAGAAACTATACCATATAAGGATCATGCCTAATTCGCATTCTTAAAGGAAGTCTTAGTACTGCTCTTACTCATCTTTCTTACTAAGAATATTCATCTATTAATACTAAATAACATGCCAAAAAAGTCGAATACAAAAAAATTTGCATAACATAAGCAAATCAAGAGCACATCAATTCCTATCTTCTATAGATTTATTACCCATTAGAAACCTTAACTAAACTACTTGAGACCGTTAAATGGGCTAGAATTAGTTAACCAAGTGACTTTCAAAAATTAATGAAATAGGCACTATTCACTTGGTAACTAAAAATTTTTGGGCAATTTTGAAAATTTATAATTAATTCTAGAAAAATGGAAACCAAGTGGTTCAAGTATCTAAGGATAGCTTATTCAATTCCCCATAAGGGAAAAATACTCCTTTGACCAAATCCTTGCCTAATAAAAACTAAAAGGTTATTGAAAAATCATTGTTCATTTGGTCAAAACTTGGGGCTTCACTGCGGTGAACTTTTTAAACTTTTAGCAAAATTCCTCTTTGACCATGTTCACTGTGGCAAACTTTTCCTTTCACTACGGCAAACTCTTCCAGAAT
This sequence comes from Vachellia collinsii, assembly GCA_006871305.1. Taxonomy (NCBI): domain Eukaryota; kingdom Viridiplantae; phylum Streptophyta; class Magnoliopsida; order Fabales; family Fabaceae; genus Vachellia; species Vachellia collinsii. The sequence continues at coordinate 1,391 of QFDD01002289.1, read as the reverse complement.
GAGAGAATTTCTCTCTTTGAGCTCTTTCACTGGGGCAAACTCTAATCTTCACCAGGGTGAAAGTTGTTGTCATTTTTTTTATTTTTAGTAGAACTTGGAAAATACATAACTTTTTGCACACAACTCAAAATTTAACACACTATTGCTCATTTTAAAGCTTATGTCATAATCTATTTGCATGCAAAATTTTATGGCATTTGGTGCCATTTGCTAATTGTGATCCAATTGTGCAATTTATAAGGGTGTTGGAGCCTTTTATGTAATTTTGCATGCTTAGTTCTCTTTTCTTTATGCATGCCATATCATAACTCATACAATCAACATGTTAGCATATATTTACTTCACTCAGCACTGAATTGCCATAAAATAGCATTTATCATACATTCATCCTGCAATGCACATGTAACAAAACAATATGCTCAACATGTGCAACCTTTCCATTTGCATTGGAAGCCACCCACCTTTTAATTTTTCACCTCTTTGCCCTTTCGTCATGAGCTTGTGCCTATGGTTAGTCATTAGAAGAATGAGATTTCAAAGAAATCTCAATAGAAAGTATCTCTAACTAACACATCAACATGCATGATTATTTAAATGCAAACTAACATGCCATGAAACTATTGACAAAACCTCACTCAAAACAACATATTTGCATAAGGCCAGGGCATCATTGCATAGCTATAATTGTGCATATTCACAAGCAAGTATTTACATATATATATCATATGGCTACAACCATACATCAAACATGAGAGAGTAACACAAACAATGATCAAATGCAATGTAAATGTCAAAGTTAGAGTTTGTGCTACCTTATACTTGACTTAACTTTCCAACTTGCTTCCAAATTGGCTTCCTTCTTGGCTTGTCAATCTTCTTGATACTCTAGCACTCCTACCATGATATGGTGCTTTTGGCATCAATATTAAGCCATTACTAGTGCATTACACTATAACTCATAAAACTCCTTCTTGTCAACTTAGCTTCTAACTTCTTAATAATTTGTAAATGGGCTATTTAATTAGTTGTGGGGTCCATTTGTACTACCAGAGTAACTTTACACTAATACAATTTACTACTTTGGTAAAAATCTCTCATTACTTTTCCATCTTTATAAAAAGCATGACAAGTGGTAGCTTTCTCATCCCCACAATCCTCTTTTCCCAAAAACTCACTTACTTTGTCTAATTTCCATCTATCAAAAATGCTGATTGGGAATTCCCTGAACACTAAGCTAGTGCGGGGCATTAAAAATTCCCATAATTCAATAGCTCATTGGGGTATTTTTCTTAACCCCAAACTCATTCCAGAAATGCCCTTAATTAATTTTCTCCCATAAATCCAAATTTGGTGATTTTTGTTTGTCATACTGTTGTTCTAGCAAACTATTT